>JASCZW010019254.1:0-14075 GCA_034211315.2 Aedes japonicus
AATGATTTTTTGCAATGAGAAAATATGAAAAATTAGATTTTTTCGTTAACAGTTCAAGCTGAACAATGCATTAGGTCCTAAGTAACTTTGAGAGATTCTCTTCGTCGACTTTCTCTTTGGTTAATAGCTTGTCTGTTAAACGATTTGCTGATGTTTTCTACGTATTGAATCCCTTATTACACTTTATACTACCGTACTGTATGTTGAAAAAATTTAAACATGTTGTTACATAGCCGTAGGAACGCACAGAGAAAGTCGATAAAGAGAGTCTCTCTATGTAACTTAGGACGTAATGCATTGTTTTGGTTGAGTTAAGTCGAATAAGGGCGAAGTTGAAAATACCGTTAATTAACGTTTATTTTCATATAAACATAGTCATCGTAAACAAACCCGTGATACGTAAATGTTGTCCATTTCCCTGTTGACCGTTCTTGAGATATATGGCCTAACAATGCAACAGGCCCTAAGCTTTAAAATTAAAATGGATAACTTTTGGTATTCATTTCAATCCACTTCAACTCAAGGTGAGTCTAATATCTCATGTGGTATATTTTCTCCAGTTGGTTGGGAAGACGGGTGGGGTAGCGGGGTATCAAATGAGGTTTGGCAGTAGAGCGAAAGAGTCAGGTAAACTCAATAGTGTATTACGCACATAATGACAGTTTTTCATTGCATTTTTGCCTACACTCAAGAAATTATCCGTACGAGTATGAAATTTGCAATAATATCTTGTGGATAATTTCCATACGATATTCGAATGAATTCCTCTCGATTTGTTCGCTCAGTGTAGGAGTGAAGAGTTATATACCAATGTATGAACTGTATGAACGGCTGAACGTTTTGTATACATACATTAGCTAAAGAACATTTTCCCCAAAATATTAGTAAGCAAACCTTGCTGCCACTTCATATCCCAATGGCATAGAACACAGGCCTGGAAGTGTGAAACTAATCATCTCCTTCACTTATTTCGCTGAAGCTGCCTAAGAAGTGGCTGTCAAAAGAAGATAATATGTTTCAATTGAAAGGGATGAATGTAAAGTTCATCGTTCGACGAGAATTTTCAATTGAAACTGCAATTGTATGACTCTGATCACAATATAATGGAATATAATTACACCATTGTTCCAACCGTTGTTTACATAAACTCCATTCTACTCAGTTTTGAGTCTTAATTTAAAATAAGGTCACTCAATGGATCAATCTAGACAAAATCGTCAGAAGGTCGAAAGTAACAATTGTAAAGAATGACTTAAAACGTAAATTTCCTGGAAATGCAGGTTGCTTACATCTATACAAACTACCGACGGGAAGGTAATAACTCCCTGCATTTGTTTCTGGTGCTATTTTGTTTGTGGGAGCAAGCAGATCCCAGGAAAATACGCTAGAAGTTATTGTTTACAAATGTTACCCTCGATTTTTTGACTATTTTGTCTAGAAATATTATTAAAGGAAAGGCTTGTAAGATGGAACACGATCCGTTTTTTGCTCGTAACATGCATTCTTATTTTTTCGCGAAACCAAAGACATCTTTCGAAAGAAGAACTAAAAGGCTTCAACTTTGCCCAAAGAACTGATAATTTTTAGTCATCAAAAAAAAGTTATGGCGTATTTTCGAAATCCATCAAAAATTACAATTTCAAAAAATGGCTTGTAAGATGGAACACCATTCGGTTTTTGCTCGTAACATGTATAATTTTTTTTTTTCGAAGATCTTTCGAAAGAGGAACTAAAAGGCTCCAAGTTTGCCCGTGGAACTGAGTATTTATAGTCATAAAAAAAAAATTATGGCCGATTTTCGAAATCCATCGAAAATTGCAATTTCAGAAAATGTATTATTATATTTCAATTTATTGTTGATTTCATGGCATTTCCAAACATAAAAAATATCATTCATATGTTTTAAAACGAAAAAAATGTGTTCAATCTTACAAACTCAAAAGTGTTCCATCTTACAAACATGACGCCATAAACACAAAACATCAAAAAATTGTTTCACGTTACGATTTGTTTGGAAATGCCTTTGGATCATAAAAATACACCAAAAATGCTAACCAACACAAATGTTAACCTTTTGATATCGATGCGAAATTTCCACTTACTAAGCACAAGAAATAATTGTTATTTTGATTATGCCTACACTTTCGAACATTGAAATCTGGTAAAGCTAAATCAAATGAGAATATTCACTGCAAAAGCAAATGAAAATTGAAGAATAGTAAAAAAATGAGGTTAACACTTGTCAGCATGATAGTGCTATCGCTGTGAATGTCAAAAGTGGCGCTGTTCCATCTTACAAGCTTTTCCTCAAAGATTAACAAGTCAAAAAATCAAAACTATCCATATGATTCATTTTTTTTTTCTGTGAACACATGGTCACCCGTATCACCGAACAAAATGTTACCGAAACAAAATATAACGCGCTATACCTGGTAAAAAAATATTCCGCAACAGAGCATCGACATAACCGTTCGCAGCCGATGCTCGAAACAGACTCTCTTTCTTAGTAATCTTTCCATTTGTACAACTTTATTCTAACTAGTTTCTATTGGAACATATATCTGCATAAAGCATGTTGAACGTGATAAGGAGTATTATGTTATAATCTACCTCAAATTAATACTGAAGAATTTGATGAAGTCATTTGTGCCTTCGGGATACTTTGAGCTTCTATTGATTTTAAACTCATCGGTTTTGTATCAACCGGAGGAGACTTGGTTTTATACTCAATGATCTCATTATCTCCATTCGTAATGTTTTGTGATATTGCTGGCGGAATATTATAATTTGAAATAATTCTATGCAGATGTCTTCCAAATTTGGCAAATCGATATGCAATCGGCGGTTACCCATCTGGTACCTGGTAGCAATATACTTAGAGGTGGATCGAAAGATTTGATGAGCTACTCCCCCCTCTTTCAATAGGAATTTAGGTCAAGAACTTGGTAATTTCTAAATTTTCTGGAAAAAAAACTAAAATTGATGCAAGAAGGAAACGTATTCTTGACTTAAGAGGAATCAACTCCTCACTTCACTTTTGACAAAAATGAATAAAATAAAACTCATTATAGAGTCAAATGACGTGTACTAACCCATATTTGTGTATTTTTTTCCACACAAATTTACTCAAACATGGGTAAAATCAACTTTACACATAAAAGAGTATGTGCACATTTTTGCGATTATGGGTAAGCTGAGCTTAGCATGTATAGTGGAAACTGTATTTAGAATGTAAGGTATATTATCACAATTTGGTGTTACTGTTATCAAACAGTTAAATCTAGTTTTCACCATATAGATTCTTTGTTAACACATATTGTAAATGTATGCCATATTGTCATTGAATGATTGTTTATTGTCTGCACTCGGTCTTGATTATATATCAACTTTTTGGCAAAGAGTACAGCAACAATTTTGTTCAGGAAATTTGCCATTTTTTATGGTATTTGAACTTAACTACCTATTCAGTATATTGTTATTTGGCCATCTGACATATTGTAAAAACTTTATGGGAGATTGTTAGTTTATAGTTGTCAACTATAAGGGTAAATGTTGTAACAATAAAGAAAATGATTGCCAACGCCAAAAATGCCTTCCTTTTAGTCCAAAAAAAATGAATAATTTTAGGTCCTTTTTGTATTCCAGGATGAAAGAAAAAAACTAACGCTATCAACGAAGCGAACATATGGATTTGTGCTAGTTGTCTAGCTTTGCCTAAAAATAAGTGAATATAATTGAAATGGATTTTTTTTTCTTTCTTTATTATAGTGCCTTTCAGCCTTTGGCGGGTTCGGCACTTAATTGAAATGGAGTTCTTGCAAGCAAACTCGAATAAAAAATTCTCCTAGATTTACAATTGAATATATTTTAACCATACAACAGAATCTATATTATAAACATATTGTTAACAACAATAGGATGAGAATAAGAGTTATTTTTACCACAATAGAATCTAATGTAAGCACAGAGAACAGACATCCAGGCTCGAAAAATTTTCCCCAATTTACTGTGTAAACTTTCAAAAGCAAGCGTGTCATTGATTAAAAAAGGTACAACAAGTGGTTATCTATTCAATTGATAATATATTTTTCAAAACTTATGCCTGATTACAACTTTAAGCAACAATATCTACAGGTAAATGAAAACTGACGATGAAATACCATAACAACTATAGAATTTGTTCGAAATGAAGCTTGAGGAGTTCGTGGAAATAAATCGTAAGTAAATTCAATTCTAAAACTAATCTATCCTAAAAAATTATCATAGTTTTGAAGTAGGCTGACGAACTGACTACATCTACTATTAACAAGGAATATTTTCATTGAATCTGCAGTGATCGGACACGGAATGAAGAACAATATATTTGATTAACTACTAATCTTTATTTTAAGATTTGATCGTAAACAATGTTGAACACATGCTTTTGGGCAAACACACTTTTACCCAAATTAAGCACGAGTCCATGCTGGCATAAGCGGTCAAACACGATGCGCAAATGGCCATGGTGTTCAGCAAGAGATTTAGAGGCGATACATATGTCATCTATAAAGACGACAACAAATTCAAGATCACCAAGGATTCGGTTCATGTAGCGCTGGAACGTCTGACTTGCGTTACATAACCCAAATTGCATGCGGGTGAACTCAAACAAGCCAAACGGTGTAATAACCGCCGTTTTGGGAATGTCTGCTTCTTCCATTGCAACCTGATGGTACGCTCGCTCCAGATCAAGAGTTGTGAAAATGGACTTACCATGAAACGAGTGCAACAGATCGTGGATATATGGTACCGGATAACGATCAGGTGTGATTGAGGTGACGGTAGTCACCAACGAAACGCCATTGACCGTTCTTTTCAAGCACAACATGTAAGGGGCTTGCTCAACTACTGCTCGATGGTCTGCAGATTCCAAGGTCACAAATAATGCGAAATTCTTCCTTTGCTGCTTTGACTTGGTCCGGATGCATTCGTCGAACTTTAGACACCACGGGTAACTATGTGATGAGTTACGTCACACTGCGTAGGGCAACGAAGCGTCGAAGGCAGTGTGATTTCCCGGTACTCCATGAGCATATCGTGGAATGGGTGATCGGCATCAAAAAGTGTTACACTATGCAGAGCAGCAGCCATCATGCCGCTAGAAGACTTTAAGCCGGGTTTTCCATCTATTAATTTTCGACTTTTTAAATCGACGAGTATGCCGAAGTGTGCCAAAAAATCAGCACCGATTATTGGCATTGTCACCGCAGCGACGAGAAGATTCCATGTGAATTTTCGTCTCAATCCTAGGTTGACAGATACTAGTTTTGCTCCGAATGTCCGAATTCTACTTCCGTTGGCTGCGTGGAGCTGTTGGGAAATGCTGCTGTTCGCTCGATCTTTTCTGGCTGCGGGTAAAATTGTGACGTCAGATCCTGTGTCAATTAGAAAGCGTGTATTGTTCGTCCGGTTAAAAATTACCATTCGGCGACTTTCAGACACTCCTGCTACCACCGCCGATGATGATGGGGAGGATTCTAGTTTTTGAACTCCATGAACATGGTTCACGGCACCGCTCAGCATCGTTTCAGAACTTTTGATGGTACCAGCACATTCCGGATTGTGAAGAGAAACGAGAACCACTCCGATTGAACGAAGATGAACGACCTCGTTCAGGTTTAGAGACTTTCAGGCGTCGTATTTCCGCTGTTAGAAGTTCGATCTATGCTGCTAGCTTTTTATCACCACTGTTGTTGGATGTAGGATCGTTGTGCACCACAGCAATTCCGGGGGTATGAGTACTGGATACATCGGTAATCTTGTCTGCCATTTCTGCTACCTTGTCAATGGTACCATCGTGGCATGTGAGGATAGGTCGAATGTTCGCCGGAAGCCGTTGAATAAATATCATTTTGAGCAGATTGTTACCTACTCCCAGACCCGTCGACAATTCCCTCATCTTGGCTAAAAGATGCGTTGGGCGCATATCGCCAAGATCTTGACCTCCCAGTAACTGTTCGAAGCGATTTTCAGCTGATACAGATAAGCGATCGATTAAACGATCCTTTACCGTTTTGTACTTATTTTATGCAGGAGGAGCAGCTACCAAATTGGCTATGTGACATATAACCGATTGATCCACTTTGGCCACGGTGTGGTAGAGCTTGGTTTCATCATTGACGATTTTTGCAAGGTGGAACTGCGCTCCTGCTTGCGCAAACCACAAAGCAGGATCTGATTTCCAGAAATCCGGTAGTTTTACCGCGACGGATGCGGTTGTGTTGCTCTCGTCCGGCATTTTTAGGTTATAGTTTACACTTCGAGATTAAACTAGGCGAATATCGATACGTAACCGCGTAATCGAACCGAAACTCAACGATTTGATACGTTGCGGGTCACCGTCGGTGACCGGACACGGAATGAAGAACAATATATTTGATTAACTACTAATCTTTATTTTAAGATTTGATCGTAAACAATCACGTGCGTAACGTTCAACATTTCTACTCAGATGACAGGCTAATAATAGGGGTTTTTACCAGTGTTGCCGGGCGATGCCGTAAATTCATTCGTTTTATGTCTTCATTAGGCATCGCAAAAATATTATCTACCCTAGTCGTTATTCAGGGGAAATTCTTCTCCCTGACTTGAGGTTCTTCATAGCTTTCGAAGCAAATTAAAAAAAAAAAACATGTATCGTTACTCTTCCAAGTACTGGTTGACTAAAAGTAAATTCGAATAAAATTGATTTGTTTGTTGTTGTGCTCATCCGCTTCTTCGAAACCATTACTCGTTTGTTATTTGTAATTTGTTAATTTATTTGAAACGATCACTCTTTAGTGTCAACTTCTTATCAAGTCCAGGAAAATAAAACTTGTAATAAATAATAAAAAATACTAATTAGACATTAAAGTGATCGTCAAGACTCGCTTTATACATTCATTGTAAAATGATTACTCACATAAGCCTATCTGTCGACGGATATGCTTGTCCTAGTGGAATTTGAAGGGTTAAGCTCGCATTTACTAGTGACATTTAAAAGAAGAGCTTCATTTTTAATATTTTCTATTTTAGAATTTTAGATTTTTAGAATCTAAACTAGTGAAGTGTAAATTTTAAGATTTTTTAGTTTTCCAATTAAACCACTACTGTAAAGAGATAATAATTCTAGGGGTTTTTTTTTTCATTAGGGCGAATCTAACATTGAGAGACTCTCTTTGACTCCTTTCTCTTCAATTCATATTCCAATCACCTTAACGTTTTTCATTCTACTATTTGTAGAGTATGTTTGCCAGCACTGTTGTGTTTCAATCTATACTAAAGAATGCCTCAAAAGTGTTATAATGGCGATGTAATGAATGAAAGAGAGTGAGCCCGGAGAGAATCTCTCAATGTTAGATTCGTCTAATGAAATAAAAACCGAGAATTAGTTTCGATTGACTTCACTATTGAATATCCCAAAATCTAAGTTCGTAATGTGTTGAAAAAACGTATTGAGGTTCAATTAATCAAATGCACCAAACCGAACGCAAAATTGATATTTTTCTCAGAGTCCTTTAAAATTAAAGTTTACCAAGAATAACATAACTCGTTAGAGTGAATATCAATAATCCGAGTGATAAATGCACATCCTGACTTGAATTGAAATTATCGAACATGATTTTTTTCGCCAAAATGGAAAAGAAGCAGAACATGCAATCATTTTATAAGTGATTGAGCTGGCTTATCAATTTCTCTCTCTTTCTCTCTCTCTATCTCTCTCTCTCTCTATCTCTCTCTTTATCACTCTCTCAGATATTGATCATTAAGATACAAATGAAAAATATCAGGAACAAAAGAATCATTTCCCTCTCAAACTACCGATAATGTAGTGTGCCATGGAAATCTATGTGTCAACATTGTCAGTTTATTAGAGGCATCGAGGCTCAAAGTAAGCTTCTTCATTTAATACTGGGGAAAGTTTACAGTTCACTTGAAGCCCCTACTTTCGATTCGCGACCCTGAATGGGTACCTCATCACCCACTAAATATCGTATAACTGACATGACATATTCATTCCGATTATCGTCGTGCCATGCGAAGTAGAATTTCATAATCAGTGCAGATTATCCCCATTACATTACTTCCAGAACAACGCTCTCCAAATTCACTAGCCGATATAATTAGAATTCCATCCGCATCGATTCGGTACCATCCATCACGGTAGCCTTTATGACCGTTCATTGGTTGATTCATTCATTTACTGCCAGCATCAATGACCAACCGATTTATGTTTTAGTATGATGATAACCCGTGACGTCCATTCTAAATAGGATGCCTACCCGCTGACCATCACCAGTTTGAAGAACGCGAAGCACCTTTCGGTTTCTAAAGAGTAAAAATGCGGTATAAATAATTCATTCTTGGGCTGCTTTTATAGTCTGAAAAAGGGGAGGTTGGGTTGGTCATGTCAGGTTCTTTATTGTGCTATGCTTTCAAATTATCTGAAATGAGTATTGCAGATTTTGGATATCCAGAAGCACTTCTTTAGATACTAATTCATTCTCAATTTTCTCAAAATATAATTGACTAGAAATTCAACAACATGAAGTTACAAAAACTAGATCATTCAATACTCATGCTTATATTCAGTGGAATGAATGTTACCACCTCTATCCTAAGCAGAAGTAATTTTTCCCAGCTGGCCGAAATCATTTGCATTTTCCAACTTCTTCATAGACTGCAAAGTGTTTTATTGCCTTCGCCACGAGTCCTGGTGAGATAATGCATTTTCCAAACCGGAAGCAAATATGCATCCCGTAGGAAACACTCCTTGCCTCGGTGCAGCTGCTGGTGAGGAAAGCTCGAAAACGCCCCAACAAGTTCATTATCAAATTATAGAATTGTTTATGAATTTATATTGCAAAATTAAGTGAAAAAGTTTACCCAGAGTGAAAGTGTGGCAAATTTTCTTCGCACGTCTTCTTTCTGCACAGTCAATGTCGCACAATGAGCCTTGCGGTAGGTAGCTTTGCTGACAGGTAACTACTATAAGCGTAAAGTGTTGCTTCGCAGTTAGCGACTGACAGACCGGTAGACAGAAAGGTTTACCTAGTTTCCCGGGGTTTTTCTTCAGGTAGGTCAGTGCTGTTCCGTTTTTTTCTTCTGATATTTGTGCCAATAAATTTTACGTTCATACGAGATTGAGTGTGAATATCCTGTACTGTACCACTTGGTGGTATATTTGCAGATCAAGCGCTTCTCTTGCGCCAGTCGTTGGGGTGCACCCTTCCCCTCCCTTATCTACCCCACATTGGGGTAGCTTGACAAACGAGCGTGTGCTTGATTGAATACCGCCTTTTCAAAATAGACTTCCGCTCAATTTCAACTGCTTCTATACATTTTCGAAGTCTGCCGTACACCAACGGACCTATCAATACTTTCTCTTCACATCTTTGGTTATAGCAGAAATTACTGTCCATTCCAAACGTCTCATGTTAATGCGAAGATATTTCCATGCCAAAAAAAAACTTTATAATTAATTACGTACCTCAAGCAATAAAAAAACATAATTAGTAGAATGTAACATATAGTTTTTAGAGGTTGACTATAAATATTTGAATATCCCAGTACTCATTACTCATGGTTTACTCAAGATTGAAAACCTGAATGTATCCTCCTTTCTAGCGGCATTCAATTAATAATAAGATTAAAGGTCACAGGGATTCCGATAACTTGTATATATATGAGAAATGTGAACCTGAGCAGGGGCTGGCAAATGTCATTTTCAATGAAAACTTTATCGGGTGCGGAAACGATTATTGAGAGTTCTCCACTCTCCCTGGGAACTGAATTCGACCACCAATGAACTCATTATTGGATTTTCATGTGATTGTTAGGTCGATTGATAGGTTTGGGTCCAAGTTTGAAACTGGTCATTTCCTTTGTGGTATTAGAAACATGTCCAGATTTGCCCAATATGGTTTTTTTCCATCATAGTCCAACATAGTGAGTATGGCCAACATAGTCCTGGCCACTTAATTAAAAAAAATGATTCGAAGTGCCGCAAGTTCAAACCTCTCCACGTTAAAATTCAGACTTCTTTCTGTAAGTGTAGATTTGAACTTTTTATTTAGCGATCGAACCGAGAAACTTAAACCGCCAGAAAGTACCACGTTGAGTGTTTGCAAATTGTTTGACCAGTGCATGACTGTGGATCGGTAAGTTGTAAGCAGAACAAACCGAAAAGAATGCTCCCCTTAAATGATCAAGAAGGTAGCAACCATTATTAAGGAAAATTTTAACTTTCCATGCTAGCAAAGTTGGGAAATCAGGGCAAAAAAAGCCTTAGAATGAAGGCGTACAAAGTGAAAAAGGTGCCTAACCGTGATGATAAACAAAATTTCCCTGCAAAAAGTGAGCGTTACACCTTGCAAGAAAAAGTGATGCGTTATGTCAGGGATATAACCGCAAAGTTCACGTAGGACCTCATTGGTTTATAGTAATCATCTAATTTAAACCTATCATCACCCTATGAGGTTGGTTGAAATGTTAATCAAATGGTTCTATAATTTTGCTTTGGACCCATCCCATTCTTATGAATTTTGTACTCTTTCGTGATCTTCACTTTCTGGACCCCCCCCACACACACATCCAGTGAGTAAACTAATAAACGATGTGAAGGAGATGTTCGCTCATCACCATGAGGCACCAGAGTGAACAACAATGTTTTTGGCTAGAATGAAAGATATGAAGAAAGTTTTGATAGTTCCGCTAGTGTGCGGCAGGATTGGAAATGTAACAGATGTTTTTTATGAAAAATTGAGCGAAAGGGCATGTATACGGTGGTACTCGAACCAACGACATTTTTACCTAACATCCCACTGCGGGGTAGGTTAAAGCACGGACTAAGTCCGCCGCTTCAACAGGCAAAAATGTCCGGTTGGAAGACGCTCATGTACCACTGTGGCTTGTATAGTTATTCTAGCGATCTATTGTGTGCACTCTGTTTACTGATGCGCACATGGAAGAACTCTCTCCTTTTTTGGGTTTGTTTTTGATTCGCACCGACTGACGTTATCCACTCCTGCCGCACACTGGGACTCAAAACTTTCTCTTCATATCTTTCATTCTAGCCAAAAACATTGTTGTTCACTCTTGGTGCCTCATGGTGATGAGCGAACATCTCCTTCTACATCATAATCGTTACTCCTCGCACGGAGAATATATAACATAACAATTAATGTAATAAACGATAATAAGAGAATTGAGTGGTGTTTTGTTCTTCTGATCCAGTGACGGCAATAAAGCCGACCTTGAGACAAAGAGGCGAATGTAGCCACCAGACGACCTCGATGGCTTAGACCAGAGGTTAGGGGCATTATAGAAGCTAGCACATCTGGCTAGCAAGTAACAATTTAACGAGATACAATCATTTCTAGAACTAAGACCATTGAAAATGCTCCACTCAAGCGCCATGGGTTTTTTCTAGAAGGTGCAGTTGATTGAAAGCTAGATCGTTTTGAACCACTCAAGATTTATTTTGGTTTTGGCAATGGACGTAGATTTTGCCCTTCCCATTGCTGAAGGGAGCAACGGCGCCTTACTGATATGATCGTTATCTATAGTTTTATGAACAATTGAGTGTTTGTTATTATACTTACCTAGTTAATAGTCGCTTGCATATAGTTTGCAGCACTTTCTCTTATGTTATATATGTTTACTTTAGATAACGTAATGCTTGATATTTACTGGGTATTGTTCTTACTTAAAATGCTTACTTGACAGTAATATTATTAGCACCTCCACTTTCAACTTATATTTTCTTATTATTTTTTTCTTATTTAGTTTTCTGCGTCTTGAATCTTAATCAATCATTAGAGCGCGCCTCGGATACAGTTGTAACAACTAACACCAACTCTATTGGAGGAACCGGGAGGGTCTGCTAAGGTTCTGCATACTAACATTATCATTACTAACACAGAACCCCAAGCCAACGTTCAGCAGCTTCTAATTTCCAACTTATGCTATCCTATCTTCAATCTATTTATAACTTGTCCTTATTATTTGTTTTTTATCTTTCTTTATTTTTTCTGCATATCTATTATACATCTTCTTCTTAGCAGCCAGATTTGCGCTTTTGTTCTATCAGATGTTTAAAGGTAATTGAATTACCATTATTCTATAGCTTCTATAGCTAAAACTGATTTCAATTCTCGCCAACCTTTATCTACATCTATTGGATTGTGTAGTAGCATTTACTAACAAGGTAGCCCTTACGATAGGGCGTTGTGATAATATCACCATATATTTAACGTTTTCCATTTCTATCTCTTTCCGGTGTTTTACGTGTGGAATCATCAAGTAAAAAATTGACATATGAGATACGATAATGGGAGCAACGACATGCTATCAGCCCCATTCGAAGGAGGGTAAGTAAGATCAAGCTTCAACAGGTGAGTCAAAAATCAACTCTCTTGAAATTAAATGCTTTGCTGATTGATTCCGAGATACTCAAGCGCTGTAACAGTGCCTGTCTGGACCGACAACATTTGGTTACCTTCGCCTGCCAGCGTGCAGAGTAGTAGGATCAATCGGAACAGAAGCAGGCCTTGACAACTGAGCTCTGCGACGCTGCAACCTGTACTCTTGAAAAAAAAAATATGGACGTAGATTTTGTCGAGGAAGTAAAAGTAAGTTCAAATCACGATGCACTTAATAGGCCGGATACGAAATTGTAATTTGACGTTTTCGACATACATTCTACTCCGTGTGAATAGATTGCATACGTGTTTTCAGAGTAAACATCCTGTATTCACTACATTCAAATGTTTCAACACTTTCTAAAGCAATATAGGATAATTTTATGAGACCGGAATGTCTTACGAATTTAAAATGAATTCAACGAGGTTAAGTCTGAGAATCAGAATTACCTAAATGAGGAAGATGTATGTATAGCAGTCTACTAAAAATACAACTTTTCTGTGTATAAATCAAAAGCAGATAGAAATATGTAATGTAAGTTTTTTTTTTAATAAATAGTATTTTTATGAATATATAGTTTTTGACACAGAAAATGGCAATCCTTATTTCATCCTGACTTTTATTTCATATCATTCGTTACTTAGTAGGGGATATGCATAAACCACGTAGACTTTTCTGGGGGGAGGGGAGATTTACCAAAGCCTACGCTCCATACAAAATTTGAAAAAAAAAAGAGTATGGAAAAAAGTCTTTTTCTGCTCTATTTTTGGCAAAATATAATTATATTTTGTAGCAAAACTTTCGCAACCCTATGTATTGTTTTTGTGCAATGAACGAATGTTTTTTCGGTTTTTAGATGTATCTGATGTAAATACGTGCCTGGTTTGGAAATTTAACATCCGGAAGTGTGTTGCAGTGCCCTTGTCCAAATGATATCGGTAATGTTTACATGCGGGGCTTATTGTATATGAAAGTAACCTCGGAATGGGCGTGACTCTCCTGACATTCTGAAATGGGTTGCTGGATCTGCAGTAGAGCTATAACTTTCTAGCTTTCGGATTAAAGCTGCTTCTAATGATCACTTGAGCGGGATTGTTGTAAACAGAATTCTTCCATAATATCATTGCCGGCCAATGAGTGTTAGATTGCACACACAAACACACACACACACACACACACACACACACACACACACACACACACACACACACACACACACACTTAGAATGTTTTATGCAGTGTTCGGTGGTTTTGCGGACTTTCAACGGCTGAACGTTCAGTCTGATATGGACGTTGTCGCGTTCAAAATATTCTCGTCTTTCTCCTGTTCTGTTTTTACTTTGTTTCGTTTTGTACGTTGCTGGTGTTATATACGCGAACAATTCACCAAACTCTTGATTCGCAATAACCCTCTCAATTGTTTCTTTCTTTATTTTTACTTTTTACGCTTTGCCATTCTTAATCCAACAGCTTTATTTATTGAGCATTGTTATATTCACAGCACTTGTGAAACCACGCACACTTGTGCTCTGACCCCAGCAGCATTCATATTTTCTGTTGGTTTAAATCAGAAATCAAAATTTTAAATAATTATACCGTACATCTGAGTCAACCGGATGTCTGAGAATAAACCG
>JASCZW010019255.1:0-14073 GCA_034211315.2 Aedes japonicus
GGCGATACGGTCAAAATTTGGTCAATATCAACTTGACGTATTTCTTTCAATTTTGCATTTAAAAACCTGAACACCCCTCATTTTGAAGGTGTGTGTGTAGAATGTTGCTCTTATTTTGATTTTGGAATTCACTCTTCAGTTGTCAAAATGCCGTCCAAGCAAGAAGAGCAGCGTATCAAAATTTTGCTCGCGCATCGCGAAAATCCGAGCTACTCGCACGCAAAGTTGGCAAAATCGCTAAAAGTTGCCAAATCAACCGTTACAAATGTAATTAAAGTGTTTGGGAACGTTTGTCGACAGCCAGGAAGTCTGGATCGGGGGAAATCGAAAACCGGAAGCCGCTGAGACGACAAAGAGAGTTGCCGGTAGTTTCAAGCGAAACCTAACCTATCTCTCCGAGATGCCGCAAATAAGCTGGGTGTATCGTCTACAACCGTGCATCGAGCCAAAAAACGAGCCGGACTATCGACTTACAAGAAGGTAGTGACTCCAAATCGCGATGATAAACAAAATACGACGGCCAAAGCGCGATCCCGGAGGCTGTACACGACGATGCTGACGAAGTTTGACTGCGTGGTAATGGACGACGAAACCTACGTCAAAGCCGACTACAAGCAGCTTCCGGGACAGGAGTTTTATACGGCAAAAGGAAGGGAAAGGTAGCAGATATTTTCAAGCACACGAAACTGTCAAAGTTCGCAAAGAAATATCTGGTTTGGCAAGCCATCTGTACCTGTGGCTTGAAAAGCAGCATTTTCATAGCTTCCGGGACTGTCAACCAAGAAATTCACGTGAAAGAGTGTTTGAATAAACGTCTGCTGCCTTTCCTGAAGAAACACGGTTGTTCCGTACTGTTTTGGCCGGATTTGGCATCTTGCCATTACGGTAAAAAGGCCATGGAGTGGTACGCCGCCAACAACGTGCAGGTGGTTCCCAAGGACAAGAACCCTCCCAACACGCCAGAGCTCCGCCCAATTGAGAAATACTGGGCTATTGTCAAGCGGAACCTAAAGAAGACCAAAAAAACTGCTAAGGACGAGCAGCAGTTCAAGGCAAACTGGCTTTCTGCGGCGAAGAAGGTGGACAAGGTGGCTGTACAAAATCTGATGGCAGGGGTCAAGCGTAAGGCCCGGCAATTCGGATTTGGAAAAGCGGAAGCCTAACTGAATATTTTTCCTGAATTTTATACTAATTGAACTTGAAAAAGAAATTTAATTTGATTTTTTAAATAAACGATTTCACCGATTTACACGCGTTTTCCCTTGACTAAATTTTGACCGTATCACCCTTTAGTACGGGTGAACCGGTAGCGGCGAAAACTTGTCTTGGATGGACAATCTACGGATCAGCACCAAACGGGGCAAACTACGCGAGTTGAAATTTGCACTTCTGCGATTGCGATTCTGATATAAGCTTGCACGAGCTAGTGAAGCAATACTTCACAGTTGAGAATGCGGGCGTTTCGGTGGAACGGAGTCCCGAATTTGACGATGACAAGCGAGCGAGAGCAATTCTGGAATGGACAAGCGTATCGATGATGGATTCGAGATCGCACTTCTGCAGCGACTAGTGAACGCAGATCCTGCCTCGTATGATGACAAATAGTCCAATACCAACAGAAGGGCTACATACACGAGAGTACAGAAGCGGAGTTTAACGCTGTTGATTCACGCAGGTTGTGGTTGGCCTTGTACGGAATTCGAAGAAACCACAGAAGATCCGAATTGTTTCGGATGCAGTGGCTACAGTAGACGGCATCTTGCTGAACAACATTTTGCTCAAAGTACCGGACTTGATGCAACCCCTACCAGACATTCTCTACGGTTTCCGGAAGCGCAAAGTTGCAGTCATAGGAGCCATCATGGGAATGTTCCACCAAATGAAGATGCGGTGACAAGATCGGTATAGTCAGTTATTCCTTTGGATTTCCGAGAAGGGACAGCCGACTTTCGTAATCAACGTAGCAACCTTCGGTGCGGCTCCGCCCTCCGAGCCTCAAAATGACTGCCAGCGGGACGCTCCGATAAGGAATGTATTTAAATCGGAATATCACCAAACCACTGCTAACCTCTGGGGAAGGGTAAATGCACTCAGTAAGAAGCGAGGGCACCACGGAATCGCCCTAAAAATCAACGGACTCATTGATCTCTCTACAGTCGTTGAATCCTTAGGAAAATATTTCTACGGGGTAGCCGCGCTAGATCGATAACCGGTTCTATTTCACCGGAAGATCAGCCTGCCAGGTAGCTTCGTCATGGACGTCAGCATCCCGGACGACGTCCCACCGCTTGAAATAAACCAGCCATTACATACGAGTAAATTGATATTCACTCTCCCCCGAGTCAAGGCAAAGTCAGCTGGCCCCGATGACATCGGCTACCCCCTGCTACGGAACCTACCACCCACCGGTATTGGTGAAATGGTGTGAAAATATCCTCCCGCATTCTTGGTCTCACAGACTCGTTATGCCTATCAAAAAGACCAGTAAATCTGGCTCCCTTTCGTGCTGTGGGTCCAAAATTATCGAAAGGACCGTCGGTTGTACGATTTTCTATACACGAACGAGCTGATTGACTTCCGGCAACTTGCATTCCGGCCAGGATTTGGCACGAACACTCAATTTGGCACTCTGGGACAAGCGCTGAGTAATGCAATGGATCCTCGGTACACTCGACATTGCCAGGGCCTACCACCGGAAGTGGATGCCCAAAGTCCTGGACCAGCTCATCGCCTGGAGACTGAGCGGGTACATCATGCCTTTTTTGCAAAACTTCCCCCGCCGTCGGACTTTTGAAGTTAGCTTTGTCAACCATCGATTCTGGCACATTCATGAAACAGGTGGAGTCGCAGGGATCGGTAATTGGCACTTACCTAATCAGAATTAACGCATATTTGTGTATGCGATGATTTCGTTCTGATGGTTATCAAGAGCACCCTGTTGGTCTTACGGAAGAAGCTGATCCAGACGATAAGGCAACCGGGCCCTTGGCATCGGATTTAAGTTGACTGCCGAAAAGAGCGCATAAAAGCTGACTAAAAAAGTCCTTTAATAGTTGCTTTACAGTACTTTTATTCAAACTTCAAAGTTTCAGCATATGATGGTTAAAATTCACCATTTCGAACGCAATCTCTAACCTACCTCTTCATGGGGCCCATCAGCGCCCGCACAGAGGAAGTGTACTCGGAATCAGCGCATTTTTTTTTTATTTTGGCCGCATTAGCTGAATGTCCTTGACTGCCCACCGCTTCGTCGAAACCGCTGCTTTGAAATTGCCCAGTATTTTTCGATTGGTCTAAATTCCGGGCAATTAGGAGGGTTCATTAGCTTGAGGACAAAATCGATCTTGTTGACAGCATACTACTCCAGAACCACCTTGAAGCTGGCCAAATCGGTCCAAAAGATGACTTTGTCCACCGATGCTTGCACATAAACTTGGGATGTCCTCGACGAGGATGTGAAGAATGGTTCCGTTCTAGGCCACAACTGCAAATCGCTTGCCAAATCATGGCCTTCTTCACGAAATTTGCGGTGAACTTATATCTTCCCGGCACATCCCCACATCTAGTCGTGCCCCACTCATTTATTGATCCCCAAAAGTACTCCTTCTCCATGCGAATCCTCACGTTCTAGACGAATTATACTGAAACCATGGTTCGGAAGATAGATTTCTGGTGAGAGCTATGTTTCACTGAAAGCGAATGCATCGCAACTGGTTTTGCGTGCTAAAAATTTGAAAGATTCCCATTTAAAAATATGACTTCTACAACTCCACTGCAGAGCAGTGATCAAATCATCGACCTCATTAGGAAAATTACCCATGGAAGAAAATTATTCCTGCAAGGAGTGGCCATTTTAGTGTCAGTTGCTTCAAACAAGTTTTCACTGTAGGAAGCATTGCCAGAACAATGCTTTTAAGAGGGTCAGTACCTGAAGATACCTTCGACAATGTCAAGAAACGAATACACCCCAGACGAAGAAGGGCTTCCTGTTCGTAAAATCGGGGCAACAGGGGGTTATGGATGAAAATTCCTGTGTGTAGTTAGTGCTTCAAAAACCACTGGATTTTGCTTTTTTACACCAGTCTTTGAATAAAGCTAGCTGGAGAAAGCAAGGAGCTCCCTTGCAAAATGCATTTTTTGGTGTACTGTCTGCACAGACGCCATCCTGCTGTTTCTCCTCTCATGTTGAGCAGCGTGCCTCATTGTCCTAATGGGAGGTCGTATGTCCCATCTGCTTCCATTTTTGGCATGACCCGAGGTAACGTGTGCATTAAAAATATGGACTTGTTTTTTCGGATGGTGATAAAAAAAGCTAAGACAGATAATAGCTTTTGATAAATTTCCAATGGAAGGTAATTATTTAAGCTTACTTGCAAAACAAATTATACGCCCTTGTGAGCAGCCTTCCGGCAGGTAACCAGAACATTCGCCATGGCGGACGAAAACATGCGTGTAGGCATGTTTTTGAGTTCTCTCTTCGTTTTATTTTTCAATTCCTCCTCAGTTTTCGTGACAAAATTGTTGGAGTAGATCTTACGCTTCAGGTTAGCCCAGGAATTCTCGACGGGATGCAACTGGGAGACGTTGGGCGGGTTCGCCGACTTGGGTATCACATCAATATTCAGTGGCTCCATCTCCTCCAACGATCGCTTCTAGTAGTGGGCCGACGCCAGATTCGGCCAGAACATCGCGTCTTCGCATTCACGAACAGTTCGGAGCGAAAGAAGAGCGCTTTGACATCCCCTTCTCGCTGATTGCCAGCCACAGCAGCACCTTCTTGGGGAACATGGTGTGTGAAATGAACTTCAACTCGGTGCTCACTTCCTTCGTGGAGGAAGTAAAATACGAAGTGGCCTGCCAGTCGTTGCCATCCAGGGTGAGATAGGTCTCGTCGTCCATCAGCACCGCCAAGTCGGGATTCGCCGAGAAAATCGAGTTGACCATCTTATTCAGCCGCTGCCGCTGCGTCATTGCAAACCAGTGGACGCGACTTTCGCTTCCTGACATGTATGTTCATGTTCGCCAGGTACTTTTACACTGTTCACACGCAGCGATGAAGCCACTTTTCCCTCGGTCTTCCTCCTCAGCATCCTTTGGAGCTTCTTGTCGCTTAGGTTCGTCGGCCGTCCGGAACTGGGCTTTCTTTCGATGCTCTGATTGTAGTCTAATAGTGCCAAGATGTTGTAGATACCGGAACAGGCGTATTCCGCGTCCACAAAGTGCCGCACGATGTCCGTTTTCGACGCGGCGTGCCGTTCTTTGAACGCGCACACTTCTGAACGGAGTTGCTTCACTGTTTTTGTCATCACGGTTAGAGTTCGACAGATAGAGCTGTCAAATTTTGTCTGCTGACTCTTGGGTTACTATGATTGATGCTGCATGGGTAATTTTGGAAAAGCGGTTTAAGGTAAATCCATGAAAAATCGGCAATTTTTATTCATTTTTTAAATGCAAATGTAAGTGTTTAAATCCCCCAACAACAAAAAGGGCAAGTTTCGGAAAACAGGGAAGGTCTTCAAAAACGACAAGAAGTTGAAGAAAGGCTGGATAAAAGTGTGTAAGAGAGATGGTTTATGTGTTCTGTCCAAGGTGTGGGCATTTAACCTAGGAGAGGAGTTTAAATAAACCAATTTTGCTAAAACATAACTAATATGTGTTAAATTATTCCTTGATAGTTTCTAAGATAGCCGACTAAAAATGAATCATTTTTGTCTGTTACATTTATTTCGAGTCCATTCTTTAGTGATCGATTACAGTGCTGAAGCTCAGTAAGTCGGGAAAGTTTCATGGGTTGGTCACTTTTCTTGTCGATTTTTCTTCTCAACACAGATACTTCCTTTTTACAGTTTACTATCATCAATTAAGTATATGTAATGTTTCTTCGTATAATTTATTGCCAACTATTCAAATGCGTTGTAATTCACTAAATTCAAAGTATAATTTTCTTATTCTATTTGAACATTCATAAGAGTGCACAATTCGGTCTTCACTGTAGCTAGTTCCATTATTTCTCGCTGCTGCAAATTTGCTAATCTTCACAATCCGAACAAGAGAGTGATCCAGGTGAATGTGACTGGGCGTCCCTGTTATTATTATTATTATTATTTTCAGTTCGTTATGCATTAGAGTTAACAAATTTTAATTGTTCACAGAAGTTGTACTTCAGCCAACAAATGCTTCAATCATCTTTTTAAAAATTATACTGAATAAATGAATGCATGAATCAAACTATCCCTGCTCATGTTCGCAGAGTTTCGGCTGAGGAGGAATCATTAAAATATATTTCGTAAGATATTATTTACAACGTTACTTCAAGTGCCTACCAGTGTTGACAAGATTCTAAGTATGTTTTCCACGGGTACGAGTTGTCAGATGGAATTAAAAAATGAATGAAACTTCATGTGTCAAAGAAAAAAAAACAAACGTTTAATGTTAGTAAAAGGTACAACTCATTCTACTTGATCGTGACTCGCACTTTATAGCCTGCTTTGATCTGATTGTTCTGCAGCATTTGAACTTCGAGGGTGTACTTTCCCGGGGGAATCATCGGCGGCAATTGGCTGTCGTCCAGTTCATACTTATTGATGAAGTACTTCCCCTTCGGAAACGGACACTCTCCTTTTTCGGGAATGTTCGACAGCTTGCGAATAGTCTCCATTACCTTCCCTTCGACAGAGAGCACCTCGCAAAAGCCATGGTTTCCCGACATCATGGGCTTGGCGTTGTCACCCACGAAGATTTGAAAAACCGACTGCCAGCATTGAAAATGATCGACTATCCTGTTATACTTCCATTCGATTGTAGACTTACCCGTGTTTCATCGTCCATGTTTTGGAAGAATTCAAACTGTCCATCGATGACGAACAGGTTTCGACTTTTCTTGGACACCCGTAGAGTTCCATAGTCCATAAAGTTCGGATCCGTTCCCGAGTACGGCTCGAAGGAATCGATGGAGATTTCATATATCTGGAATCGGTACAACGTGGATTGGTTCAAGTGTTCGCTGGGGCAGAAAATGTCAATTTATTACCGCTGAGTCGATGGTTTGAGTACAGAATACGAGAATCGTTGATACAAAGTAGGCTACGGTTGGTCGATTCATGGTAACGGAAATAAAGAGATGGTCTGACGATGGCGGTGGGTTTTGTTCGTTGGGTTGCGTGTTTACGGATGCTTATCTGTGTGGGGATAATGTAGTAATTGCATGTTAATTAAACGTACGTTGGACGTTGTTAAAAAGTACATTCGAAATGGAACATAATCATAAGTGCATCTCTCTGAAGTAACGTGACGCGAGAGAAAGGTATTGAAATTAGCTCAATGTAACATGTGTGCATAAGTATCTATTATGTTTATTGTTTTTATGTTCATTGTTTCAATCTTTTCTCTTACCATAGGCTATTGCTCGAAATTTTCTTCGTACACGGTCCAGTATCTTTTGAATGAGCCCTCTTCCCACTGTTTTGGCTGCCAAAATCCACTTGAAACTCTTCTACTCTCTTTCTTCAGTATAAACTACATCATTGGCCAGTATTCATCAATTAGCCCTTGTTCTAGAATATTGGCTGGATTAATTTCCTAGGGAGCCATTGTGATGCCATTTTCTCTATTCGACAGTTTGATTACCACTGTTTGGTAAAATATGAGTAGTGGCAGCTTGCCAATTCTCTTCCGTAGGAACTCTTGCTGGTAGATTTTCTGCATTTCAGCCCACTACTGGAGATTGCTTGCCAGACAAGGTACTTTTTTTGACTTCTCTTGGGTTTAAAATTTTTACAAAGCACTCTCACGGTCAACCGAGGTTTAAAGCACTCAAATTAAACGAAAACTGCCTGGCGATAGGTTTTGTCGTTCTTAACCACTGCAATCGTGTTTCACATGTATTTTTAGAATCCGCTGCATTTGCTGGTCTGCCGGTGGGTTTCCGGGTATCAAACTTTACCCAAACCGTTTCAGAATCGAACACTCGACACTGAATAAGTCTGGAAGTCACAGACGACATAGGCCTATCTGTCAAATGATAAGCTTTCTGTGGTGTTATTTAATGGAATTCGCTCGCGTTTACTAGTGATAGTTTATAAAAGTTTTTCAGTTTTTTAGGTTAATTCAAATTTTTCCTAGTTTTTCAACAATAATCTATCAACTAATACGCTCGTAAAATTGTTTTCTAAAAAGTATTTCTAAGAAAATGAAGCGTTACAGAATAGCAAACACAGTGAATTTCAAATAAAAATTCAAAACTTTTCCTAACTCTCGACCTGACGCTTCTTTTTACGCTCTTGCAGGCTCGAATCACGACGTGCTTGCTGAAGTTATCCTGACAACCAATGCCTACTTGTACAGCTATTTTGCACAGAATCTCTGCGTGGTCACGCACACCAGCAGTAGTCTCTGCTGAATACATTGTTATTTCATGTTGTGTTTTTGTAATTGTCTAAGAGGTTGATCGTTGAAAGCTCCCATGGATGCGCCATGGATGATTTGGATCGGGAGATGACTCATTTTTGCTCCTGATGATGAGATATCTCATAAAGTTATCCAATCACGAGCCTATTCAGTCATCTATTTGAAGCCCAACATTAAACCTCTAAATGTTTATGATTACTGATGAACTTGACAGAACGATTCTCGGCCGTGATTGCGACAATTAAACTTCGGATCGTTGTGTCCAACCTTAACCTTCCTCGGGTAATAAAATAAACTGAGACAAGACATTGGGATCAATATTGATCCGGGTTTTAGTCCTTTCTATAATCAACATAGAACAATGTTTGTATCTCATTTTAAAGAATGAATTCTAGAGAGTTTGAGCTGTTTAGCGGAATACCTGTAACTAGAAATGAGAAGAAAAATTAGTATTTTCCATTAAATTCCAACTACCTTCTTGACAGATACGTGTATTTTGTCAAGATAAGCAAAGGTAGTTGAAATTAAATGGAAAATACTAATTTTTCTTCTCATTTCTAGTTTCATTTGAAAGGTTTAGGTCTCAAAATTGCATTAATGGTACAAAAAAACCTGGCTCCAGTTACATTGGCCGCCGGGAATCTACTGCAAAGAGAAGGAGTTTTTGATTTCGATGAGTGAATGTTTAGAGTGTAGCTTTAGAGAGCTGCCGTCTTAGAAAAAATTCTCATTATGTTATTTGTAGTCTTTTTGGCATTAACAGATTAGTTCCAGATCATGCCGCAGAGATGGCGCTGCAGTCTATAATTGCCAAATGAAGCTCAAGAGAGTTGTCGTCTCCGGCAAAGTTTTTCAGTATATAGATTGTTCCAGAAAGTATAAGCACACTTTCAAAATAACAAAAAGTCATGTTTTTTTTAGTTTTAATAATTTTATTTGCTTTTGATTGTTATTTTTGTATTCTCCCCAGTGCGGAAGTAACGATCTTTGATGAAGTTTTTTTTCCAGAAGCAGATAATTTATCATCTCCATGCAAAGCGCTAGGAGCGGACAGTAATTTTATTGCTAGAACAAATAGACATGAAGAGAAAGCGTATTGATAGATCCGTAAGAGAACGGCAGGCTTTGAAATTGAATAGATGTAAGTTTGAAAACGAGCGGAGGGCATTTGAACGGTAGTATCCGATCAGGCACATAACCCTTTGTCATACTACCCTATGCAGGATAGGCAAGGGGGAAACTCTTGACTGGACAAAAAGGTTATGCAACCGATCGTGCTCTTATACTACCTATTGCTTGTTTCTAGTTCTAGCGATTTGTCCGTCTCCTAATACTGCCTAGCACGGGTGAGAAATTATCTCCCGCTGTTGGGTTTATTTTTAGCATGCACCGCCTATTTCACACATTTGCTCTTGACACGTTTTTTTGGATGTCGTCCGCTGGTTTTATGAATTTTCGAAGCTTTGCTTTGGTTAAAGCCCAAAAAGTCTCGATTGGCCGTGCCTCCGGGCAGTTCGGCGGATTTATGTCTTCCGGGAAAATTTTACCGAAATCCGTAAAATCGGATTACCGAACGTTCAGCTGTAGAGAATTCGGTAAAACTTTACAGATTTCTGTAAAAAAATCTAAGTGTGTACAGTATAAAATTGTGGTCCGGGAAGCGTTTTGTAATCTAGTTTCACATACACACTTAGAAAAATTTACAGTATTCGGTAATTTTTTACCGAACTTTCAACAGCTGAACGTTCGGTAATCCGACTTACCGGATTTCGGTGGATTTTTACAGTATAACGGTAAAAAATTACCGGAACTTGTCAAATTTTACCGAAATCCGGTAAATCGGATTACCGAACTGTTCAGCTGTTGAAAGTTCGGTAAAAAATTACCGAATACTGTAAAATTTTCTAAGTGTGTACGTTTCATCGTTCTTTATTATTCACCCAGAATTTCTACACAATAACGAATCGTAGAGTTTGCGGGCCCGTGGTTTTCCGGACGCGACCTGTTTTGGGTTCCTTTTGGGTTTTTTCTGCTTCTGGTATGTTTTTAGCAACATCCCGAACGAAAGTCGCTGATCTTTTTATCGATATCCGGACTAACAGGACTGGATGTCCGACCACTTTTCGGCGCATCTTCAAACGTACACTGTTCTCTATATTTCCGAATCGCAGAACGTACCGCTCCGACGCTTACACCCTCTTACTTGGCCAATTTTCTCAAGGAGAGTCCGCTCACAGTGCACCATTTGTGAATTGACCTTCTTGGCCACGTCCCAAATCGAATGGTTCGGATTGCGCTTGTAGTAATCCCTCTCCTTCCTTGCGTTCACGGGGTCGGTAGTCTTCGCTTTTCTTCAGCTGGCAGCTCGTTTCTGGGTCGTCTGGGGCTCCTTGAACAATTTTACCAGACGGGACATGGTCAAATTGTCGATTTCCAACAGGTTTCCGATCCATCTGTGGAACTGGCCTGATTTTTTCAGAACTTCGCCAGTTGTATTTTGTCGGAGCACTTCTTGATTGGAAGCCATCTTGATATTATTGATAACTCTACCCATTATATTGCAAGTATTATATACTGATCAACTACAGCATATGTTTTGGAATAACACCGCCTTCAACCTTCTCCAGATGTTTTTCGAAGCCGTCACAGGCGGCACGCGCGACTTCCATCGGCATTTCGTCCCAAATTCGTTTGATTACGTTTTTGAATTGGTTCATATTAGACGCCCTGTGGTCATTTACCTTCACCAGCATGTATGACCATATGAAATAATCCAAGGGATTCAGATCTGCTGAACTGGGAGGCCATTCATTCTTTTAAAAAAATTCGGTCAAATTTTGTTGAAAATCTAATGTCACCTAATTAACCGACCCTCAGTGATTTTAAAAGGTGTCCATCTCGTAGTGATCGTTTAGTAGTTCCGAACTTTACCGCTAGGGCAGCGCAGTTGCTAAGTTTTGAACGAAGCAGGATAGAAAAGTAATACCAGGGACAAGTTTGTAGGAAATATAATGTCAAGCAATTTTGATGCAAGCACCACTATTCGATAGTTTATTTCGACTGACTCAGTTCTGGTGTGTGTATAGCAATATTTGAATGCAAATTCAGTGACTGATAAGAGAGCAAAAGGCCTATTGGAAACAATTCTCTTCTCTCGTTATCCAAAGGCTAATGACAAGGATGTGTAATCTAATTTTAGGGCATTATTGAAATGATTGAGTGAGATCGATAAATGTACTTATATACTATTCACTTCTAGGGTTTGCGGTAACATATGCCGGCCCCCGTTGAAAGAAGAAGCCTTTTCAACCGACATGATGATGATGTAGCTCTCTGGTTTGGTAGGTCTTTGTTGCCGTCGATCGCTCAGAGATCAACGACCCTCCTCGTTGTTTGTTTTGGTTATCCTTCGTGCCTGCAAGGGTCATCGACCTTCTTCCGGTCTGGTCCTTGATCAGCTGTTCTCGCCACCAGCGGTCCATCGGGTGTTCGTCGGCAGAGATGTTTGAGAACAGAGTTGGACACCAATGTCAATGTAGCTTCTTTCAATTCGGAAGTCCGCAGCATTCCGGATCTCTGATTGTATCGATTGAATCGACGAAGCATAGCAATAAGCCGAAGTACGGAAATGAACGAAGACCGTAGCTTAAATATTTCGTTCGGTTCGTGAGCTCTGACCGGTAACGGTACTAATCGTTCTTCGAGGACGTCCGCAGGCAGTTCCGGTTGATCGATTTGGATGACTGGAGGCCAGAAGCGGGACGGTTCTTTCAGCCAAGATGGTCCTGTCCACCAGACTGATACCTCTTCCAGTTGATTGGGTTCCATTTCACGGGAGATTACATCCGCTGGATTGTCCATACCTGAAACGTGAGCCCAGACACCATTGATTGTGAGGTGCTGAACTTCTGATACCCGGTTGGCGATAAACGTTTTCCATCTTGACGGAGCCGAGCCGATCCAATGGAGGGTGATTGTGGAGTCCGACCAGAAGAACGGTCTAGTGTTTAGGGCGAGGCTTGAGTTCACCTTGTGGTATAAGTGACTTAATAGAAGGGCCGCTGATAGCTCCAACCTGGGAAGATCTTTTTCTGCTTCTTCGAATCCCCAAGAGGCGCGACTTTGGAATTCGCAGTCATCAGGCGGACGGAGATGCTCCCATCTATGGACACGGTAAAAATATAGAGGCAGGCGCCATAGGCTCGTTCTGATGCATCGCAAAACCCATGAAGTTCGACGTTAACTGGTGTCGTAGCGAATGCTGCCCTTCGACTGTAACGAAACAAAAACCAGTGCTGCTGCTGTGTTTGATCGAGAGGATCGTCCCAGGATTCCGACGTTCGCCAGAGTGATTGGACAAATATCTTTGAAACAACTATTACTGGACCAATCAACCCTAGTGGGTCAAAAAGTTTCGCTGTATCCAAGAGTACAGTGCGTTTAGTGATCACATCCGCTTCGGACCGCTTGGGAACGGAATAGTGCAGCAAATCTGTTGACGGTTCCTATATCAATCCGAGGGTTTTTATAGTTGATGGAGAATCTAGTGCTAATACTGCTCCTTCTTCACGAAGTTCGGGTGGTATGCTCGAGAGAATGACCATCGAATTTGACGTCCATTTGCGTAAGTTGAAGCCAGCAGCAGGCTCCGTAGTTGATTACACAGTTCGTGTTCTTCTTTTTCGTCGTCGACTTCATATCGTCCATATAAAAATACTTCGACAGGACTTCAGCAGCATGATGATACTGATTCGCTCCTTGTCTTGACAACTCAAGAAGACTCCTTGTGTCCAAATACGGTGCCGAGGCAGTACTGTACGTGACAGTTGTGAGCTCGAAGGTTTTCAGCGGATCCATAGCGGAGAAACGCCAGCGAATACGGTGTAGTGGATAGTCAACAGGATTAAGACGAAGCTGCCGATACATTTTTTCGGCGTCTGCAACTATTGCGAATTGATGCATACGAAAGCGAAGCGAAATTTCGTATATGTCTTCCTGTAGTACAAGATCTACCATCAGCGCTTAATTTAACGATATTCCGCCGTCTGTCCGACACGAGGTGTCGAAAACTACCCGTTATTTGGTAGTGGTACTGCCGGCATTCTCCACTACATGATGGGGTAGGGAGTAAGACGGAAAGGTGGTTTCCGTATCATCGGTTTCTCGCATATGGATAAGCTGTAGGTATTCAGCTATAAATGCAGCGTATGCCTCCTTTAGCTTGGGGTTCGCAACAAGACGACGTTCGGGAGCAAGAAATCTGCGGGTGGCTTTTTCCTTCGAGTTTCCAAGTTGAGACAGCACGTCGTCTCGTTTCGGAACCGTGACTACAAATCTACCCGAATCGTCAAGAATGGTGTTGGCAACGAAATGGTTTTCACAGAAAGTTTCATCGGGAGAACGAGTGCTTGGAGACCAGCATTACTCCAATTCCCAAAACCGAGATATTTGGTCATCGTGCGGTTCGGTATTGCACACGTGAGCTACATGTGGTTGGTAATTGGAATTATAAAATCCTACTCTTCCTGACGCTACCCAGCCGAAAGCAGTGTTTTGCAGAACAGGTTTTTCAGGACCCAGCTTGATGAATCCTTCCAAGAGCAGCTCAAAGTACAATTCCATGCCCAACAGTAGATCTATGGATCCAGGTTCATGGAAGTTGGGATC
>JASCZW010019256.1:0-14072 GCA_034211315.2 Aedes japonicus
TTGTTGTTCTGCTTTGTTCGATTCTCTGCTCATCTGATTCATTCAACAGTAAATAATGACTGAGAAAAAGTTCTAGTGTTGCGGGAAATTATCTTTGATAGCAAAATATCCAAAACAAATTGAGTTTTTTAGAGCGTATCATGCTCCAAATCATATGCGCATTAAATTTTATGGTGAATATTGGCACGCTAAGAGTTGGTATATGTTGGCCAAATTTGGGTTTTTTCAGATATAATCTTAAATAGGTTACAGAGAATTTTTCATACTTCTAGTAACCTTACGTCCGTGCTCCATCAAAGTATTTTCTATTGTGATGTGTCCAACTCAATGGGTAAATTGAAGTGAAGGTGAGTTTGAAGAAGGGGAACTTGGAGTTGAGCACACGTACCCACTGGTTGACGCTAAATATTGGCCAACGTGCTTTTGCACATTTGTTTGAAGATTTGTTGAGCGACACAAATTTCCAAATACAAAGTTCAAATGCCGTACTGCATCAGTGCCCAGATTTTTTGTTAATGAATCTGGACACTTTTCAAACCACAAACTAGCATGCAGTTATGAGCTTGTAAATTTATAATAGCATATTAGCGTTAAATTTGAAAGGATTCATAGATTTCTTTTACAATGTTTTCAAGTTGTAACATTCCACCCATTAGTATGTTAGGCGGTGGGAATTTCTTTCGTGACATCGGATCAGTAGATTTACAGTTAGTTATAAAGAGCAGCTAAGCCGAAGAGATAAATAGAGGTGAACTTTCAGATGATTTGTTTATAGATCAAACCAATAATTAACCTTCAAACATTATATGTAATCAGTAACAATGAATCGTGACAGTGATAGTATAGACCAGTAAAACTTCAAGATTTAGTGGCTATTAAGTAGAACATCCGTCTTAGTTCATCTGATAGAGCTCAAATGGGCTTCAGCTTAATAAACAACTGGGTATTATAGTCATTTGTTCAATGACTTTTTTCACTTTTCTCGTTCGAAGCTCATTTCAGCCAAAAGTATCCAGTACATAATTATAATCAATCATCGACAGCCCGCAACAATAACTCTTAGTATCTTTGCAGAGCAATGACTTAGCTTTTCAACCATCCGGGGAAATGGAAGGATTCTACTTATCTTTGTTCTCAGTTCTGTTTCTTGTTAGGCAACAAATAATGTATTTCTACCAAATTTTGAAGACAATATCTTAGATCCTGTTTTATTTTGTCTATTTTGTTTTGTTTGGTTTTTTGTTATGCTTGTCTCTTTGCAGTCACAGTTCAAGGTAACTCCTTTTCACTAAATTTTCCATATCAATCTCCACCTATCCTTAACCATCTAGGTACAGATCGTCTAATAAATAACAATTTTTAATTTTTTTTCAACAGAAACGTTTGGGTTTGATGGAGAGTTGGTTTTGGATGGTTAAGGGGGTGCTTGAGAAAGAATTTATTGTTGGCCAATGCAGGGCACCTTCTACGTTTTTAGGCAGCATTCATTAATTATGTCACGCTTTTAGGGGGGGGGGGGTTCAGAAAACCGTGACATTTTGTGACAAACGAGGGAGAGGGGGTAAGCTGAATCGTGACATCACATTTTTGAAAAAACAAAAACAAAAATGATATTCTTATGCAATATCGCCTACTACTACTATCCCTACTGTTCACGCCCTTCGTAAACGAACAGCAACAGCAGTAATCATGCAGCACTCACACACCGCTCGCATAAACTATGCCACGCCCTGTTCTGCAACTTTCCATCGTTCTGGAACTTTCCATGTTCTGGAACTTTCCATTGTTTTGGAACTTTCCATCGTTCTGGAACTTTCCATGTTCTGGACCTTTCCATCGTTCTGGAACTTTCCATGTTCTGGAACTTTCCATTGTTCTGGAACTTTCCATGTTCTGAAACTTCTAGCAGTAGCGGCACAATATAAAAACGGCACCGCAGTGGCGCAGTCATTCATTCCAGTTTTACCAAGCGACACGATCGGTCGTGTTTTTCGCTCCCTCGCAGTAAAAGTTTTTCCCCGTGTTTCCCCCTCGCCCACTTTCTCGCAATTGCGTGTCCGGCTCGCGAATTATCACTTGCGCTTGCTCATCTTTGGTGGTGGCAAGGCAAAAGCAAGCGCTGCAAAGTTCACCAAGTTTTTTCTGCTCGACCTGTTGCCGTGGCAATGGGTCGAAAAATCAACACGTGGTGACATCCACGCCAGTGGCATCAGCTCCTGACGCCATACTAAAACCGAGCAGCTCCAAGCGGCTACGCCAAGACGACGCCGATCCTGCGGACCCTAACGCTCGACTGTTAGCGAGCAACAAATTTTCCGTGCTCCCGGTACAGGAGGTGCCAAAAAGGTAAAAGTCCCCGCTCTTCACCTCGTCAGCGGACATCGCTGCTCTTAGGACTGAGCTTGCTGCAATGAAAATTCAACCGCTTTTCAAGCTGTGCAGTACCGGTACCAAAATTATGTGCTCGACGGAGGCTGACTACCGTGCTGTTGGTGCTCACCTTGTCATCAAGAAACATGAGTTTTACACTCACGACGCACCAGGAAACAAGCCGCTGAAGGTGATTCTGCGTGGCCTTCCGGAATGCACCCCGGAGGCAATAATTGCTGAGCTGCAAGCGGCGGCTCTGAAACCAATGAAAGTGTTCCCGATCAGACGTCAACAACAGGGAAATCATCGAGACCAACTCTATCTGGTCCATCTGGAGAAGGGTTCCGTCACGATGGCGGACCTGTTGAAAATACGGGCACTTTTCAACGTGATTGTCGAGTGGGACCGGTATCGCCCGAGAAAGCACGACGTGACGCAGTGTGGCAACCGCCTTGTGTTTGGCCACGGAACTCGAAATTGCCACATGAAACCACGTTGCGGCAGGCGTGCCGGAGCACACACTACCATGGATTGTGCCCCAATGGACGAAGGAACACCACCAAAGTGCGCCAACTGCGGCGCTAATCACGAAGGTAACAACCGAACTTGTCCCAAGCGTGCAGAGTTTCTGGCGATCCGCAAACAGGCGTCCACTAAGTCCCGGGCTGGGCAACGCCGTCCGCCACCTCGATTGGATGAAGAAAATTTCCCGATGCTCCGGTACCAGGTGCCAAACCTACCGCCGATCCCATTAAATCACCGCCGACAAACCGCCCGTCAGCTTCCGTTCATCATCGTTTCGCCGCAGCCGCCGCCGCCCCCAACCCGACTCTTCCTCCAGGCTGGGGCAATCCGAATCGCAATACCTCCACGCAATCACCCGTCGATGGTCAGCTCTACGACTCGGAGCAAATGGTCGAGTTCGTGCAAGAGCTCTATCGCCAACTACGTTCCTGCCGCTCCAAGGAGGAACAGCTCAAAGCCGCCACATCCGTGACGATGACGTTCATCTTTGAGCATGGACCGTAATCGCACCATCAACATTCTTAATTGGAATGCTTGTTCCATCCGGAACAAAACCGTGGAGCTCGGTGACTTCCTTAACAGGAAGGCCATCGACATTGCCATCGTCACCGAGACGCATCTCAAACCGGAAATCAGCATCTTTATCCCAGGATACCGGATTGTGCGACTTGATCGTAGCGGCTCTAGTGGAGGAGGAGTTGCGATCGCCTCTGCGCTACAACATCAACTGCCATCTGCTTCCGAGCTTCCAGCTGCAGTCTATCGAAGCCATCGGAGTTGAAGTCGAAACTGCCGTCGGCCCTATCACCATCATCGCGGCCTATTGTCCCAAGCAAAGCAAGTACAACCAACGGAACAACAACGGCCCTGCGAAACGACATCCGTAAGCTTACTCGGAGGCAGGGGCAGTTCATCATCGCCGGCGACCTAAATGCGAAACACGAAGCGTGGGAGAACACCCGGCGGAATCGGAACGGAATAATTCTGCAGGAAGACCTAGAAGAAGGACATTACACCGTCCTGGGCCCGGATACTCCCACCCGGTTGAGCCGATCCGGGGTCCATTCGACTATCGACATCTTCCTCACCAACATGGGGAACAACATCGCCCAGCCGATCGTACACCAGGAGCTCAGCTCGGACCACTATCCGGTGGTGGCCGAAGTTGGCTCCTTGGTCAACCGGCATCGTATCACCAGACGGAACTACCATCGCGCCAGTTGGGAGAGGTTCCGACAACACGTTGACGACAACATCGATTTCGATATGCGCCTTGAGTCTGTTGATGACATCGAACGACAGCTGCAGAGCATCGAGCAAACGATCTCCCAGGCCCGGGAGCAACATGTACCGGTGATAGATCAGGTGAGTGACTCTGTACCCATTGATAGACCCACTAAAGATTTAATACAATTGCGAAACGCCATTCGAAGGCAATACCAGCGAACTGGTTTGCCAACGCTCAAACGTCACTGTAATCGAGTGATAAAAATTATTAAGGCCAGAATGGTGGACCTTAGAAATAATGATTTCGCTGACAAAATTCGCTCTCTCCCAGATTGTGCTAAGCCGTTCTGGAAGATGACAAAAATTTTAAAAACTAAGCCAAGGCCCATTCCACCGTTGATCCCACTAGACGTCAATGACTCTAGGGATCGGTTGATAACACCTGCAGAGAAGGCTGATGAGATAAGTCAACACTTCGTCAGCTCCCACAATCTCGGTCAAAACATCGTCAGTCCACACGAAGCTGCCGTTAGCGCGCTTATAACTAACATCGACCAAAGTCCTAACGACTTCTCCGAAGATTTGGAGATCTCAGCTGACGAATTGTTGACTTATATCAAGACCTCTAAGAACATGAAGGCCCCTGGTTTCGACAACATTTTTAACTTGGAGCTCAAGCAATTGAGCCCCCAGTTTTACAACCATCTGGCGGTGGTGTTTAATCAATGCCTCCGTCTTGGCTACTTCCCATCGTGCTGGAAGTCAGCCAAAGTCATCCCCATTCGGAAACCTGGGAAAGATCCTTCATGTTCCAGAAGCTACAGACCAATCAGCCTTCTCTCAGGTCTATCTAAACTGTTTGAGAAAGCAATCTACCGTCGGCTCCTAACATCTGCTGACGAGCTCAATATCCTGTTGGATGAGCAGTTCGGTTTCCGGCATGGTCGCTCAACAGTCCATCAACTTAATCGAGTCATGAACATCCTCAGGCGGAACAAGTCTGTTTCGAAAACATCTGCTATGGCCCTTCTCGATATCGAGAAGGCCTTCGATAATGTGTGGCATGATGGCTTGGTGTACAAGCTCAAGCGATACAATCTTCCAATCTTCCTGGTGAAGATTATTAGCACCATCTCTCTGACAGGACATTCCGTGTTTCGTTGCATGGTGCAGTTTCCGGTAGTCAGGAGATCTCCGCCGGTGTTCCGCAGGGAAGTATATTAGGTCCACTTCTGTTCAATCTATTCACCTCGGATATACCCCTCGCTCCCTGAAAATGGATCTCTGTCGTTGTTCGCCGATGATACCGCAGTCGTCCACAATGGTAGGGTAATAAGAGCGCTTGCCGCGAAACTGCAGCGAAGCCTGAATGTTCTGTCAGAATACTTCACTGAATGGAAGATTTGTATCAACGCAGCGAAAACCCAGGTCATCCTGTTTCCACATTCTAATTCTCCCAGACTTGTCCCGCCTGAGAATTGTAAAATAAGCCTGAACAACACAACGGTGGAATGGACCAAATCAGCTGTCTATCTTGGTGTCACTCTAGACAGCAAGCTTATTTTCAGGGATCAGGTTGACAAAACTGTCACAAAGTGTAACGTTCTGTTGAAACTACTGTACCCATTGATCAACAGAAGGTCTACATTATCCCTTAAAAATAAGCTTGCTGTCTACAAGCAAATTATACTTCCGGTCATCGAGTATGCAATGCCAATCTGGGAGAGTTGTGCAAAAACACATCTCCTGAAACTTCAGAGAGTACAAAACAAGTTCCTCAGGATGATAATGAACACCCCTCCGAGGACAAGAACATCTGAGGTCCACCGTCTGGCCGAGATAAAAATGCTCGACGATCGCTTTAGTGAGTCTATCAATCGGTACAGGGCACGCTGCCTGACATCGGATCACCAGATCATCCGGAATCTGGTTCCCCACCCCTAGGATTTTCAAATTGTAGTTTTAGTTGTAGATTAGGTAGGTTATCAAATTTTAACAAACAATGCCCCAAGGGCTGAACAGAAAAAAAAAAAAATTATTAAAACACAAAACACACTTAACACATAAAACACATAACACATTAATCAAAGCTGAAGAGCCCATTGGGCTAAAACTCTTAAAAATTATAAAATAGTATGTATGACAAAGAATTGAAATAAAAAACAAATTAAGAAGCGCAGTCATTCAGTCATTATATCAATTCTAAGGTGTTAAGATCAAAAGGAAAAAGCAATAAAGGATAAGTGAATAGAAGCAGTAGTTTTTCTATCAATATCTTCTGGATCCATTATCCGGTGCAACAGCCCAGTGTTATACAGTGTTGAATACAGTCCACCCTACGACTAGAGTGTTTGCTGTCAACGGCCTTGGAACCCAACCCGGCCTTTTCAGGGTAAGAAGAGTTGAATTTTCCACCCATGAGCCAAGACAGAGCACTCGTTTTACCCGACAGTTGCTAGTTTGAGCGACACCTATTTCCTTTCCTACCGTGTTAGGACACGTTTGAGTTCTGTCGCAAGAGAGCTAGCAAGCTACTTCAAGTACCCTACGGATCCGGTGTTTGGCTCCGACACCTACCATACCTAACACGCTAACTTGAAAGTACCCATTAATGAGTCGAAAAGTACGCATTTTGAAGAAAAGTGGCTTAACTCATTATTAGGAGTATATTTTCCTCATTAATTGAGTATTCGTTACCCATTAATGATTAATTGATACTCATAAATGAGTAAGCAATACTCAGAAATGAGGAAAGTATACTCTTACTAATGAGTTAAGCCACTTTTCTTCAAAATGCGTACTTTTCGACTCATTAATGGGTACTTTCAAGTTAGAGTGAATACTATTCCACCGTTCATGAATGACAGCTGCAGCTCATTCAGTGTGCGTCAGTGAATAAAGTCCAGTGTTTCTTGGTGAAAAATTGGTTCGCGCAGTTAGTGTATTTTGGAAAATGAATCGTGGAGAACTTTTAATACGCTGTACAATGCGTATGTAAAGGCTTACCCGGATAAGAAGAAAGGGAGTGCCAATTGGATGCTACTAATTTCTGGAATGAACGGAAGGGCAATGACAACACCGCACTTGAAGAGCAAGTCAATAACAAAATAAAAGAGCTTCATGCCTTGCAGCTAAAGAAAAAGGTAAACTTCTTCAACTATGGGGAAAGTCTATGAGTGCTCCTAAGGAATCAGCGCCGACAGTGAAACCCGCGCAACCCATCAAGGAAATTGAGTATATGGCTCAGCCGTCATCATCAAATAAACGCCCTGCACCAGTACAGGAACAACTTAAAGCTGAGCTAAATAATCTGAACTCTGAGGTAGTGCTTCTGATTGACAAGAAGTCTGCTGGACTATTGACGGATGATGATCAGTCGAGACTCGAAGGGCTAAAAATTAAAAAGATCAAACTTGAAAAGAATCTCAAAATCAAGGAAGACGAGCAAGAGCGGCAGCAGAAGCATCGTGAGAAAATGAAGCAGGCTAAACAACTGTTAATTCGGGACATCCCAGAGGCTGGTAAATATGATATATTAACTAGTTTGTTTGCACAGTAGATATAAATATCAAATTTCAGGAAATTATCTTTCATTCCGAAATTCTCCTGGCCGCCCTCGTGTTGAAGAGCAGCAACCGGAGCTGCTCAAGGCAATATGCGATATCGCACTTCATGGATCTGCGGCCCACGAAAAGCGCAGTGATGAGAGCGTCAGAAGCGTTAAAACTTTAGATGAGTTGACTTCTGCAATACAAGGCAAGGGATTCAATATCAAAAGAACAGCAACATATCTGCGGTTAATCCCAAAACGAGCCAATTCCCATCAAGGTAAATGTCACGTAAATACTGTACCAGTGAAGTTGATGCGCGCAAGTAATGCAAAACACAACGATCATCCCGATGGCCGATTCTGTACAGCGACCATAAGATCATTGGAAGAACTGGCATCTGTGCTGAGGCCCAATGAAGTAGGATTTATCAGTCAGGATGATAAGACGAGATGGCGATAGGCCTAACGGCTGCCAATAAGCAGTCTCCCATGCTTATGCATGTGGAGTACAAAATCACGCTTCCTGACCACGATTGGATAGTTGCAAATAAGCATAAACTAATTCCGTCCGTGTACGCTGGAATCGAAATCAAACCGAATGGTCTTGGCAAACCGGAGGCTGTTGGTTTTTCGGGCCCCACTTACATTGCAATTCGGTCAGGCAAACACGCTTCGTCAACGGCGTTTTCTCATGCGTTAGACATCAAGCGGCTTCTAACTCTAGAATCGTTTGATGGTATTTTTAAGTTTGATGGATTGGTCAAACCAGTCCTAATCTTTACCGTCGACGGTGGACCTGATGAAAATCCGAGATATCGCAAGGTAATACAGATAGCAATACACCATTTTAAAGAGTACAACCTTGACACGCTGTTCATTGCAACGAACGCTCCGGGAAGGAGTGCTTTCAATAGAGTGGAGCGACGTATGTCACCCTTGAGTAAGGAGCTTTCTGGATTGATAATACCACACGACCAGTTTGGTAGTCATCTGGATTCCCAATTGCGTACAACTGATTCAGCTTTGGAGAAGCAAAATTTCCAGTACGCTGGTGAAGTTTTGGCAAAGAGTCTGGAATGATGTGGTCATCGACGGTCATCCGACGTTGGCTGAATATATCGATCCTGATGCTTCTGAAATAGATCCGAAGTCAATTCGTGACTATGACCAACACTGGTTTGGAACTCATGTGCGAACCAGCCAATATTTACTCCAGATACGGAAATGCACAGATAGGTAAAATTTTGAGATGCATTTGATGGTCAAATAATTGTTATATGTGCATAAATTTATATTTTTACAGGAAATGCTGCTCACCACTGCGAAGTAGCATCGATCACGTTATCTGCAATGGATTTTTGCCTCCACCAATCTCTCTGACGCAAACATCTCGAGGATTGATTGGGTCATCGAAGGACGAACCACAGCATTTCCATCAATGTTCGTATTGAACTCATTACAAGCTCAACAGATTCTACCTAAATCGATGTCCGGATATGGAACGATTCCGTATGATCTTTACTGTCCTTCAATTAAAAACTCATTGAACGAACGAGTGTGTTCCAGCTGTAGCCTATACTTTGCATCTTTAGTCATGCTTCGCGAGCACATAAAGATGCACAAGCATACATCCGTTCAATTTCAGAGAAAATTGCGTCCGTTTAAAGTTGTGGCAAAACGTAAACAGGAATGTATGGTTGTAACCAACAAAGACAACTTCGATTGCGAATGGATAGATGACGAAGAACTTGATCTGACTGATGTGGCAGAAACCATTACGAGTGCTTCAGCGGACGCAGATATCTTCCCGGTCATCAATGCTGACCAACATCTGCAAAACCCTTGGACTGAGGATTGAATCTATTTTTGAATGGTATTATTTGAGAATGCAATTTGATATAATATGAGGAAAGTTGAATTTGTTTCTGTATGAAATAAAAATGATTTTTTGTGACTAATATTGGCTATTTGAATAAAAAGTTTTGAGTGGGGAGGGGGGGTTAACAAAAACGTGACATAATTGCCTGGGGGGGGTTACAAAAATTGTGACAATTTGTGACATGAGGGGAGGGGGGGTTAATTTTCGGCCAGATTTGCGTGACATAATTAATGAATGCTGCCTTATTTGGTTGGAATAAATATTTAATAAGTTGGGTTTATGGGATGTTTTAAAAACTCAAAATTCAAACCTGGAATTGTTAATCGATCCCATTATGAAAAGTTTCTAATGTTTATAATACTTTGAAGAATTCGGTTCGAAGTTTTCAAATTATTATCGCCAATTGAGTGCTATACAAATTACTACTGGCTAGCGGTTTTCCACACGGGTTTCTCAAAACTTTTTTATGTAATAAGTACTTTAGTTAAGCAAAGATGAATTAATGTACCAGAAATTGGACGGAAACTTGCGCCTACCCAGTGGAGGACCCGGATACGACCACCCATGTGAGTCTAGAGTATCGCACGAGCTGGCGAGAGCAACGGGAAGGACTATAGGTGTATATACCTGGGGGTGAGTCCCCGGATACGCAATCTTAGCAGGAACGCACGGACTATACACTGAACAATTACAATATTGGCACGGTAAGAGCTGAAAATTAATGCGCCTCGGAAATTATGCGAGTTAACAACAACAAAAACAAAATTGAAATAAATATATTCGGTAAATTAACCATGAAACTCCTGAATTGATGGAATTCAATAAGGTTATCTAAACGAATACCAAAGTTTGTCTCAGATCTACAGTTAAATTGTATTATATTTAAAATTTGGTGCATTTATTTTTCTACATTTAAATTATTTCATATAGGGTAACGGGATGTAATGTTAGCCTAGCTCCTTGATTCCCTATGTACCAAATATGTCATTATTTCTTCGATAATCAACAAAATCATGTTGCTATCAGCATGACCGATTTATTTCAAAGCAATTGAGACATAATCAATCAATTTATAGCTGTACACTTCCGCGTAATTTTCGATTTCCTTGACTTTTTAGACACCATGACTTTACTAATCAAACTGAACAGATTACCTATACGATCTTCGAACGATCTTAATTTGCCGAAATTTAACCTATAAACCGAATAATGCAGCCAAGATGTACAAAATATAGTCACAGGTTATAAACTAAAGTAACAATGATTTAACAAGCAAACGGTGGACCCAATGTTAGGGACATATTTTTTTCTATGTTCCCAACTATGGCCTGTTGTATGAAAAGCGTAGTAAAAATGTTGTTATTGGTAACATTTACAATACCAATGTCTGAGTTCCGGTTGAATGTTGTACATATGGCTCATTTTAACACAAATTAATGGAACAAAATCTGTTTAGAGTGAATTATAATGTTTTGATTGTAGAAGACTAAAATATTTACCTGCACTTAGAAATTCAGAAAAAGCACCAAAAAATGAAAAAAGTGCCACTTAATTATTAAGGCCTGTGCCAACAAATAATGTGTGATCAGCATTAAAAATTTAGAAATGAGCAATAAAAGATGAGAAAAGATCTTCGGATAATCTAATTGTGACCGGTAAATCCGTCAAATAAAGCAACAGCTATTAGTATATGTGCAATTAAATATGGCAGGATTTCCGCCAAATTATGTAATTTGAGCACTAAACTATTCGCATATGTCTTTCAATTTTATTGGATTTTCCCATAAAAAAAAGTAAAATGAGCAATGGATAAATAAATAACCACAATAAAAAAACACTAATGTCCCTATCTTTAAATACAAAAATAATTTGATATCGTGAAAACTTTCCCACGAAATAAGCAAAAACACCATTTAAAAACTGAATGGGTTCCAGAGAGCAGAAAACAAATTCATGCATAAAATTGGGAATAAGCCATAAAAAGTTGTGATGTGTTTAAGGAAAAATTGAAAAGTGGTAAAATGAGAAATGAATGGTGTGGTGGATGAGTAAATCAAGTACAAGGACGTTTGAACGACGAACTATGTTCGTAGATAATAAGACTTTACTGGCGTTGTTACCAATTTTCTTTGGTAAATTTCTTTCCGGTAAATTTTTAATGCTGATCACACATTATTTGTTGGCACAGGCCTTAATAATTTAGTGGCACTTTTTTCATTTTTTGTTGCTCAAATCTCTCTTTTAATTGATGATTAATTATGCTGCCGATTGTAGAATGACTGCTAAATCATATGTAAAAATCACTAAACTGTTTCTTAGCAGTTAGTTTGATAGTTTGATTTTTGAAATTGCTTGTTGGATAGAAAGAATACAGCTGACAACGCTTTGAACCAGAAAATCAGGAAGAAACCCATACGAAGATTGCATTTTATAAAAAATCAATCGAATGAGACGAACCATGATTAGACCCAATTTGGTACCCATAGACCGACATTACATCCATATCCCTCGAAAGTTTCTGACTTTATAAAACGAGTTGTGTAGCTTTTCTTGATAAATACTACCAGATGGCTTATTAAGCAGTGGATTGTTAGTTAAATTTTGTTTCCAGCTCAAATACTTTATGAGTTACAATGAAAAATGTAATCGGTTGTTCCATATTAGGGACACATTAGGGAGTCAAGGGACACATACCCTATTCCATTATGGCGATTGCAAGAAATCACAATTTTGCCAAAAAGCCAATTTATCTTAGCAATGGCTACTATAAAACTATCCGGTCGCTTGGTAGCTTTCCTCAATGCCAATAAGCCGTTTAATGGATTTATTGAAGGCAAAATGGTTTTAAAATGCTTCTTCAACTGACCATAATAAGATAATACGAATGAGTCCTACAACGGCATATCAAAACAGCATTTTATGAGTTAATAAAATTAAAATAAAACCTTTGATAGGAGTAAAAGGATTTTTAGAAGTCTAGGTTTTAATATCATTGTAAAGAAGCTGTGTAGGTTCTGTGTAAACCTGTCTTAAATTTGAATCCTATTGGCATCTCTTGCTGCCGTAATAAAACCGAATTGATTTCTAGTGGCTTTCATAAAACTTTAATAAAACTTAATAAAGCTGGATGGTTTTGGCAATGTTACTTGGAATGGTATATAGGAGTTGATCGTTTTCTATGCCGCAACAAAAATATAATAATGGTTTACGGTTAAAACGGTTTAATTTGAGAAACGAAAAAAATATCTCCTTAATGATACTGATAGACCGACCAATCGTGACCGTGATTATTTGCCAATAGCTGAGTATTATGTGAACTACTTAGTTATTGGCAAATAAGGTTGGTTTTTATTTGGTGTGTAATCAGTACCGTAAATTACACTCTTCACTCTACAAACAGTACGTTTTACGGATGCAAACTGATTTAACTAAATTCTAAGATAAAAATCCCTCTCGTGGGCGAAATTTGTCACCCTGTCGACGGTGAGTGGGCTTTTCTCATGCTAAAAACATGCTTGTTCGAGTTCTCATTGGAAAAACTAAGTTTATGCAGCGGCTCGTGTATTTTCAGCTCAAGCTGTAAGGTTTTCTCATATTATTGAAATCATTATTTTAGAATATATAATGTTGACTTACAAACTATAGTTCCTCAGTATGATTTTCGTAATGTGGCGGCGTGTGTAATTCTGCGGTGCAATATTTTATCTTTGGCCTACACAACGCATACAAGTTCGGTTTAACTTAATTAAGTAACTATTGACGTAACATACTAAATCTTAAAATTATAGTTATTAATTTACTTATTTTATAGTAAACAGAGTAATAATTACTAATTCTATGTATTGATCGGCAAATGAGGCTCTTCGAATGCTACAAAGAAACAATTGTTTCTTCTTCGTCTCAATTCTCGCTCATTTTCCTGGCACACCCGTAAACTCTGTCCGGAACCAGATTCCCGGCGAGATTTACCGGACACCTTCATCTCAAACAACGCCAATTTGCTACAGGACGTCTGAACACTCTAGCCGAAGTGCGCAGCTTCGCTTGTCTAACACGAGAGAAGTGGTCTGGTATTAACTATTTCTTCTGCTTCAGATATCTCCGTGAGCAATATTTCATCGGTTAGCCGCTGTCCGTCGTTGAGCGTTGACATCCATCGTCTCCTTTACTGAGCGGACCATACGCTTCCATACGCCCCCATGTGTGGAGCAGCGGGGGGGGGGGGGTTTGGGGCTCCACCAAGTTCTTGCGTTTGTGAAGACATTTGCGCATGTAACATCTATGCGTTGAATATGGTATTGTAACTCCCTTTTCGCCGCTTTCAGGTTGGTCCCGTTGCCGGAAAAGATAACGATCGGAGGTCCCTTCCGCACCACTAACCGCCGGATGGCCATGATGCAGGATTCGGCATTCAAACGGCTCACTACTTCCAGATGAACTGCTCGAATATTCAAACATGTGAACAAGACAACCCCTATTGTTTCCGTTCGTCGACCAACAGTGACATCTAGGGGACCAAAG
>JASCZW010019257.1:0-14068 GCA_034211315.2 Aedes japonicus
TATCGAAAAGTAGTTATAAACTTCCAAATAATAAAATAGGCATGAAAACATGGTTAAAATTAACATACTATTTCAGTTTATTATAGCTTAACATGTTTACAAAAGATCCAAACGGAAAAACTAGTCATCATGTTCATTTCTGTAGAATGCCCGTACCTTTGATTTGACACCTGCCATCAAATTCTGCACAGTGACCTTTGTGCACTTCCTGGATGCCGCTGCCCAATTTTTCTTAAAATCGGTCATGTTTTGGGACACTGTACCATCCTTCTTAAATATACGCTTGACTATTGCCCAATAGCGTTCGATCGGTCGCAACTGGGGACAGTTTGGTGGGTTGATGTCTTTTTCTACGAACTTGATGTTATTCTCCGTCAGCCACTGTAGAGTGGATTTGGCGTAATGTGCCGATGCCAAATCTGGCCAGAAGAGAGGAGGGGACTGGTGCTTTCTATACAATGGTAGCAACCTGTTCTTCAAACATTCCTTTTGATAAATCTCAGCATTTATAGTTCCTTTTGTATAGAAAATTGAAGAACGCAAGCCACATGTGCAAATAGCTTGCCAAATGAGCACCTTCTGACCGAATTTCTCCATCGCAACAGTCGTATCTGCGGTTGGCACACGTTCCCCAACAGATTTAGTATAAAACTGCGGCCCCGGTAGCGTTCTTGAATCTTCTTTAACGTATGTTTCGTCATCCATCAAAATGCACTGGTCGACATTGTCCAAAATGCAGCTGTACAGCTTTCGAGCCCTGGTTTTGGCACGAGACTTTTGTTCCGGAGTTTGTTTGGGCACTTTCTGCTTTTTGTACGTCTTCAAGTCATTCCTGCGCTTGATTCGTTGAATCATTCCGATGCTGGTCCTGAACTTCTGGCTAGATCGCGAGTAGAGGCAGATTTGTTCCGTTGAATATAATCCACAACTTTTGGTCCAAATCGGGGTTGCTGGAGCCGGGTTTCCGGCCACTTCTTGGTAAATCCTTGAGGAGCACTCCTTACCAAACTTTTCGATGATGCGTTTTACACTTGCCGGGTGAACATTTACTCTTTCGCAATCTGGTTGTAAGTAACACCTTTTCGGTGCACCAAGTGTGCAGAATTTTCTTTTTAGTCTCAAATTCAATTCGCGACATTTTGAATACAACTTTATCAACGGAAATGAATGAACCGAATAATCATTTTTGACATGTAAACAAAGCAAATGGCGCTTACACGCTAAAAATATATACAGTAGTTTATGCGTAATAACGCATCGAATGTTTATAACTACTTTTCGATACACTCCTTAATTGTGGCCACACTAGTTGGGGGTATTTCACTTAACCGGGAAACTTTCGGAATAGCAGAACAATCGTCCTTGTTACACTGCACTTGATTGGGATTTCTAAACAGACAACGAGATGAGATGTAGGTCTGACGTCGAAGCTGGTTTATTTTGTACTACCGCTCTATACAATTTAATTCTAGCTATTTACAATTGTTCACTTGAAGCCGTTCGGGTTTCGTGTCGTGCTTACTCAGCATCCGACGCTCTGTGCTCATAATTCTCATGAAATTAGGGTGAAACTGATTTAGATTGGTTTCAACTAACTATATGAATTCAACTTTAAGTTTAGTTTCAAGATTTAGGTAGATCATTGATGATAGTTTAAGGTTAGCATTTAGGTAGTGCATTAGGATAGATTTAGTTCATATAGAGTTCATTTGATATAAATAGACTAAACTTAAGCTAGTTTTAATTCACTCATCATAACTTTTAAATAGCAGATAAGTTTGCGAGAGAGAAAACTAATAGATAGGAAAAAATATATGGATCAGTAATTCACTTTAATGAGGTATGAAATTGAAATTGGACATACAGTTACTGTCAATATATTGATAATTCAGATGGGTGCTTTATCGGAATTCATTGTCTCTTCAATTAGAGTGCGTGAAAGCAATTACACGCACATTCCACAATCATCACAACTGTTCGTTCCACTGACAGAAATAATCACGTGCCACATGCAAAGCGCGCGTCCCTCTCCAAAGGATCCGAATGGTAGTAGTATAGAAACGTATCTCCTTGGTAACGGCTTGCTCTGCTGTTGGATCGATCGCATAGTAAAACACTTTCGCTAGGTTTGTTTTATATTTACGCGCGCGGTACAACAAATAATATAGCATTCCATAAAAACATGTTTAAACTAAAAAACAAGCTGAAAAGTAAATTTAAATCGTCGAAAATCGACTGCCATCCGGATGATTTCAGTGTGCTATCGTTTGACTTCACTCCCGAATCGTCACTGGCACCACCTCCGACTGCATCCGAGCAGTCCGATAGTAACACGACGACGGGATCGAACAACGGCGGCTGTGATAAACCCCCGGGAAGAACTGCAGAAAATGACCCAACCAGTCTCAACGACAGCGGAACCAGCGGACGAAATTCTTCATCCATGAACTACAGCTGCTGCTACAATTATAATTTCAACATCAATTACAACTTTTCACCTCCACCCCATGGATGCACTGCTGGCCATACATCCCCAAAGTGGTGCGACGAGGAAATTTTCGAAGAACTGCATATGTACGATAGTGATAGCAATTTGATGTTCGAGAGCCCGGTAGAACCAATTAAGAAGCGTAAAAGCGGAAAGAAAGTTCGACCGGTTTCAACCGATCGGAGCAAGAGAAGTGTTTCGAGTATGTCTTCCAAAGTTACGCCCAGTAATCCACGACTCCTAAAAGCATCCATGAGGTCTCCATGCTGTCTATCGACAAGTGATCTGTCCACATACAAAGGCAGTGGCTACAGCGGTAACAGCCAAGACTATCACAACATTTGCAATCGATTACATTCCGTCAAGATAACGGAAATGTTGGACCAAAAGGGAGCAAATCTGACCGACCATGATCGAAGGATTCTACACTGCATGGTTCTGAAACGGATCAAGGAGATCGAACGAATGGAAGAATCCGTTGTGGCAAAACAGTGCTGGGAACAGGAAAAGGCCTACCGAAAATCATTACTCGACGAGCAGGAACGTAACTATAAGAAGGCAATTCGACAGAAGCGAAATATCGAAAAAATTGAAATTCGCAATCGCAAGCAGAGGCTGGAGCGGATGGAGCAGCAGCAGATTGAGAAAATTCAGAATGAAATATCAGAGAAGGACATTCGGTCATCCAGTTTGCTCAAGACGCTAGAAATACAGAAGGGCATCAAGGAGTGTGAGAAGAAGAGCCGAGAGCTGAAGCGCATAGAAGATGCCACAATCAATCAGGAGGAGAAAACACTGGACAAAGACATCTGGCGGCAAGCATTGGTCGATCATCTGGAAGAACGTGTTCAACGGGCGGACGAGCTGAGACACCGAGTTATGGATGTCTACAAACGTCGGGTGAAAATCGACAATCAGCTGGAGAAGAAAATGCATGATCACAATTTGAAGCAGACACTGGAACAGGAGCGATACAAATTGATGAAGCTGCAGGAACGGATCATGATGCGCGAAAGCCGGTTCCAGCGGTTCAAGGACAGCAAGAAGCGTATCTTCGATCAGCTGAAAAACCGTGCCAAAACGACGGCAGCCCTGAGAGATATGGTGAAGCATTCGATTAGTCCTGATATCTGTGCGAAGACTGCGGTCGTCGGCAGCCAGCAGCGCCTGATCAATGTGGTACAGGTGAAGTGAGAGTTTTCCGGGAAGGTTTTATTCAACAATATTGCCATAATGAATGTCTGTATAGTGTGGTGTGTGGTTTTGATTGTCGAAATAAAAATTATTTTGATACAGAATACAGTGTAGAATGGGTTCGTTTTCTTTCATGATTAAGGAGTGTATCGAAAATGAGCTATCCACAAACTTTCTTTCAAATTATGTTGAAAACCGATATTTTATTCATACAAAAAATTGATCCTTTATTGTACGAGGTTAAATTTAAAACATAATGAAGACCGGATGAAATTTAAGTTATTCCTTCACGAATTTTCGATCTTTGGATCGAATGCTCTTCATCCAGTTCCGGACAAGTGTTGCATCGCATTTTTGGACGCTTGAGCCCAAATTTTTGAACTCCTGCATGTTCCCAGCTGCCTTACCAGTCTTCTTGAAGACCCTCTTCACGATTGCCCAGTAACGTTCGATGGGTCGAAGCTGAGGGCAATTTGGTGGATTGATATTTTTCTCAACGAAATCTATACCTTTTCCGCAAGCCAATTGAGAGTGGTTTTGGCATAGTGAGCCGACGCTAAATCCGGCCGAAACAGTGGAGGTGTACTATGCTTCTTATATAAAGGCAACAATCTCTTCTGGAGACACTCAGATCGATAGATTTCCGCATTTATAGTTCCGGTAGTGTAAAAAATGGTTGACTTCAAACCATAGGAACATATTGTTTGCCATACCAGTACCTTTCGACCGAATTTCTCCACTTGAATCGACCTGTCCGCATCGCTCACATCCTCCCCCAACAACGGTAGTAAAGTATTGTGGACCTGGAAGGGTTTTTGAATCCTCCTTTACATAGGTCTCATCGTCCATCAAAACGCATGCATCCGGACGCTGCAAAAGACGCGAATACAATTTCCGGGCCCTTGTTGCTGCTCGCTTCTTCTGTTCTGCACTTTGTTTCGAGATTTTCTGCTTCTTGTAGGTCTTCAGATGGTTTCGCCTCTTGATACGCTGGATCATTCCGACACTCGTTCCTGCTTTTTTGGCCAAATCACGTATTGACATTGATTTGTTCTTCATGATTAGAGATACCACTTTCTGCTCCAGTTTCGGGTAGGAAGAACCGGGTTTTCTGCCTCTTCCTGGTAGCTCATCCAAAGAATAGTGTTCCCCAAACTTATTAATGATGGTTTTAATACTCGCATGATGAATATCAAACCGCTTCGCCAATTTTCGCATAGTAATACCCTTCTCACTTAGCCATGTGTCCAGAACCTTAATTTTCACTTCCTTTTCAATACGCGACATTTTGAAAATGCAGAATTTGAACCGCACAAACAAGTAAACAAAAGAAAGCTGACAGTCAAACGCACAGCATGCAGTATTCAGAGCATAAAAAAACATCACAAATACATGCGTACAACGCATATGTATGTGGATAGCTTATATTCGATACACTCCTTATTTTCTGGGTGGCTGTAATTAGTTTTTGGCAAGATTTGGGTAAAAAACACACACTTCATTGAAACGTCTACAACATACATCCAGTGGGTTGTTCAGGCTGTAATTTGTTCGATGGCTGGGGATCCTCAGCAGTTACGTAAGGAGTGTATCGAATTATATGGGTTATCAGCAAGAATTCTGTTCAAAAATATTGCTTCCAAATCTGCCGCGCTCAAAGCGACATTAAACAAAAAGCCAGTAACAGACTTTCTGTCCTCAAGATCCGATGCCCAGTTTGAATCCACGTAGCCTACAAGTGGTTTGTATCCTTCTTCTCACGTATACACCAGACCCATGCTGCTCGTATGCTTCAAGTAACGGACTGTTCGTTTCAGAGTCTTCCAGTGGTTCTCTGTAGGGCACTGCTGGAAAAACACAGATCCGGCCGCACACAAAGCATAATAGTTCTAATAGTTCCTATGTATGGTTCAGCAGTCCATGAACCTTCTTGATTCAGCTGGAGTCCCTTCTCCATCGGGGTCTTCACGGGATTGCATTCCGACATTCCAAACTTTGCCAGAATTTTGAGTGCATTTGCTTCCTGTGACAGCTTCAGCTTTTCAGCATCTGTTTCACGTTTCCATAGTCATCGGACATCGCAAACTCTGCATATAGGCGTTGCTTCAGCTGTTTGATCGTGGACACTTTTCTGCCGACAATTAGAACGTCATCCACATAAATAGATCACCAGTAAAATCTCATCGCCTTTAGTAGTTGACGTATACAGGCAGTAGTTGCGTCTTGATCGTGTGAATCCTAGCTTTAGTAAAACTGAATTCAGCCTCTCGTTCCAGCAACGTGACGATTGCTATAGCCCATATATCGAGCATCACACGAACAGTGGCTAGCCGCGCCACAGGAGCAAACGTTTCCTCGTAGTCGATCTCCGGTCGCTGCATAATCGTTTGATCTTCAAAGGTTGGACTTTATCGGGCAGACTCTTTCACATCTCTCACGTGGTGTCCTTGTCACAGATGAACCCGAGATATTCGTCCGCAATGAAACTCACCAGGAGTGACTTGGCCTTCCAATCAGATTCTTGATATTTCGCTGCCGCTGAGGGCTCCCCGGGAATTACATTCCAAACTTTTGAGGCTTGCAGGGACATCTTCACTCGGAATTTCCAGGTATCATATCCGGTGCCAGCAAATTGCGGGATTTCTGTTGTGGTCTGAAAGTTAAAACACTCGACGGAAACTAACAAGAACATATAACGTTTATTTACGGTTTTTCAATTTTATCTTTGACGGGAGCTTGATTAGGAATCATTAAATTATAGAGTTCTTCTTTAGATCAGCGGTTGATATCGGGCATACTTGATTGCTCCGTTTTTCAATGGGAAGCATATCTGAGCGTCTGTTCTCCATATCAGGAGTGGCTCAAAACAGCGTTCCGTGTTAGGTGTCTGTGCATGAATCTTTGAAAGGTCTGGCCTGCATTACACAGACCAAACTGTATCCTTGTAAACTCAAATTGACCGAATGAAGTTATAACGGCCGTCTTAGGTATGTCTTTCTCCTCTACTGGTATCTGGTGGTAAGCTCGTTCAAGGTCGATAGTACTAAATATTGACTTACCGTGGAAAGCGTTTAGTAGGTCATAGATGTGCGGAACCGGATACCGGTCTGGAACAGTAACATGGTTCAGCTTGCGATAATCACCTACAAAGCGCCATTGTCCTGACTTCTTCGGTACGCAGTGTAATGGACAGGCCCAACTACTTCTAGAGCGCCGACAAATGCCAAGATCCATCATCGTTTTGAACTCCTGTTCAGCGAGTGACAACTAATCTGGTGACATCCGGCGTGCTTTACAAGCAGTGGGTGGTCTTTTGGTAACAATGTGATGCGTAATACCATGACGAGCATCTGCGCGCATCGTCGATGGACGTGTTATAATCTGGAACTCCTCAAGCAAGTGCCGGAACGGATGATCGTAGCTGACTGTTGTAACGTCGTGAAGAGGCGAATTTAACATCCCACCGGTGGCTTGTGCTCGAAGAGTTTCGTTGTCTCATCGATGATACTACGCTGTCTGAGATCCACCAGTAGACCAAAATAGGACAGGAAGTCTGCTCCAATAATTGCTGTACTAACGTCGGCAACGAGGAAACTCAACAAAAACTTTCTGCACAGAAACAAAAGCGTTCACGAAAATGAAAACGGACCATGAACTAGTTCACGTTTTCATGATTTTCACCCAAAAACGTGAACTAGTTCCCGATTACGTGATTCAGTTCACGGTGTATTTTTGCTTGTTCTCGAATTCATTACTTCAGTTCACGGATCCGGGCACGGATTTTTTTCCGTGTGCGAAGTCCGAGCTTCACTTACAAGCATCGTGTGTCAAACGTTTTGAGTTCGTGCTGTTTGCAGCATGCAGTAGGAAAGGAATAGATCATTGCACGATTGCGTCATCAATGCAGTTTTGACAGTTCAGGGAGCTTGTTTACGTGGACTTAGAATATTTTCGGTATGATCGGATAGAGATTTTGTGCTCTAATTTTATTACGATTGAAGTAAAATTGCAGGAAAATATACTCCAGCGCTTATTTTTACATCAATTCCTGCATCTAATCATACAGAATCCGGAAAAATCCAATGAAGTTTTCGATTGAGCGGTTCAAATTCTAACACCTTGTAAACAAGCTCCCTGGACTGTCAAAAAAGTGAGGTTATTACATTCGGTGCAATGATCTATAGGTGATTTGGTTTTATCTCTTCTGGTGGCAGGTAGAATTGAAACATACGATCCAGTGTCGATCAAGAAACGAATGTTATTAACCCGGTCGAAAACAGATAAGCCAGATATGCCGCTATTTAATTTTTTTGACCCATCTTTGAATGCTTTTGGTTCGCGGCACTGATAAGCGTTCATGCCTTATTTTTTGTGGTACTGCCTCATTGGAATTCTGCCGCACTCTCGACTTCTCGCGTTTTTGCCTCTGCCGATTCCCTCAAGCTTCCGAATTTCCGCCCTAAGATAAGCGATTTGTTCTCCGAGTTCCTCCTGAGTAGGGAGTATTGCTTGCGAAATAGCTGTACATGAGCGCAGGAAGAACCTACCATCTTATCCGCCATTTCAGCCAACTTAGCAAGTGTGCCATCATGGATCGTCACTACGGTTTTAACGATCACAGGAAGCCGTTGCAAAAACAACATTTTCATTAATCCGTCGTCAACATTTAGCCCAGCTGCCAGATCCTGCATCCGGGCTAGCAGATGCGTCGGCTTCATGTCGCCCAAATCGCAAGAGTTCAACAATTTTTCCGTTTTTGCTTGTGGCGACCTTTCGAATCGTCTCGACAATCTGGTTTGCAATCAAATCAGAGATGTGACAGCACGCTCTGGTCCAGCAATTATGTGGTAAAATTTGGTTGCCTCGCGCGTAACTCCTGCCAGGATAAACTGGGCTTCGCCCTGAGCAAACCGCATAGCCGGATCGTTCTTCCAAAAATAGCTACGGGGGCAGCAATCGCTGAGGTTTCCTCCGCTGGGTGCTGTCCTCCAGTCGTCATTTTTTCCGGTCGAAATCGAAAACAAGATGGCGATATTTTCGCGAAATTCCGTACGTGGATGGGACGCGGTATAAACGACCGGTTTTTGCGCGGACTTTAACTATTGCGTCGGTGTCACCAATGTGGTCGAATGCGGATTTCGGACGTGGAAAAACCGCACTATTAAACGGAAAATCAATTATTTAATCGTGTTTAATTTCGCTTTAACTCTAGCGCGTGGTTGTACGTTCGGTATTTCACTTTTTCTCTGAGTTCGATGAGTAGCTAGTAATGGGCGATTTTGGGTTAGGTGTGCGTGTGGCCACAAGGTGTGCCAACGACACAGTTTTATTAGTTGATAAATATCGTAGTATGCTTGCGAATTTGTTTTTAAGTTTAAAAATTCAACTTTTAATTACTTTACATTTATTTAAAATCTCCTTCATTCAAAAAACTGTAGAGAAACACAAGATAACTTGGAGGGAAGAAAATTATGTACTTGTGCACTTGTGATACATGGAATATTTGGAAACATGTAGGTATATGTTTTCATACCATTTCTAGAGCAAGAACGCAATATACAAACCAAACTCACATCTAGGTATATCAGAGAAATCACGCATCATTCAACACATATGGCAATCAAATGCATTTATTTTGAGCAAACCTCATGCGTAAAAACGTTTCTTCGTTTTGTGTGTATAAGTAAATGCCAGAGTGTGACAAAAGTTATTTTGTTTTGACTCGAAAATAAAACTAAAATTTCATTACTATAGCATTGCTTCTAAAAAATTGCTAAAAATTTCGTTAAAATCCACATCATCCGTTCGAATCAGGTCTTTCTTCTCACAATTGCGGTCTCACTTTCGCTCTAATAAAATGTACATGCGGGTAAAACGTCTTCCACAGCGTTTTACATAATACTTTGTAAATTTGAAAATTTGTTCGTCTTTTCCTCTCGTTTCACAATCGTTTGTAAAATGGCTTACCACACCAATGGTTGGTTGCTTTTTTTATCGCTTACAATCTAGAAGCTGATTAATCTACACAAATAAAAAAAAAGAGTAAAATCGTTTAAGTAGATATCCGGGAATTACTCGTGATCGCACATCGAGCACGAGTATTGCACCTTTCGACGTCGACAGGTTTTGTTGGCACCGTAGAACTTTATTGCTCCCACCGGTTTTTTGAACTCTAGTTCAAAACGGCAGTGTAGAAGACATACATCAGCACAGTAGTAGATCGAGGTTAGCAGAGAGCGAGTAATTCCCGGGACATCAGTCAGTTGTGGAAGGATCCATTAGGGGGTCGTCCACGGATGGGAGATTCACGTTGATTGTCAATCGGTTCTTATCTGGCTGGTATAACTCTCAGATAGTGATAGGCATTCCCTCGTCGTCGATGGCAGAAGGCGAATTTTCTGAAATCTCTACTGATCACCAGTTTCTTGTGGCCGAACCGATCAGCTTGATGGCAGGAAAGAAGCGGGGGCTTGTTGACGGTCCAAATGTACTGAGCCACTGAATTTCGGCGTCGTCTATGTCAAATGCCGTACGACCCATTTCGGGCAGGGGACTTGCACAATGGTGTGGAAAATCCCGATGATCGACTGCACAAACGATGACTCGGTGGTGGTGACATCAATGGCTGGTGATGCGTTAGGTGGTTTTGACTTATAGCGATTGGACCGCTCTTTGAACATCGTTCGAATCCATTCGGGGATTGTTGATCACATAGTCCAAGCTCCAGAATACGATCTGCTCTCCAACTACTAACCAATATGTGTGCACTGTTGGCGTCTCTGCCGCGGGCTGAAGTACAGTGATGCCACTTCGTATTTGTGGGACTCCAGGGTGGCAATCAGGCTTGCGTTCTTCCGTAATATTGTACACTCTCGATGGTTCACTCCTTTTGTAGCCGATGCGCAGCAGTTCTCTCTGATTAGAGACGGCGCGCAGCTGGAAATCCATTTCGGTGGGGAATTTTCCGACAGCCTGGCGACGCAGCACCTGTGTTTCTGGACGACCGTTTTTCGGCTAGATACGACACGCATTTGTTTGATAGCACCATCCGTTGTACAGATGATCAGGCATCGCTCGATGAATGCTGATGCACTCGTAGGTGGAGTCCCTTGACTGCTAGGCGAAACCTCGATCGTCTTTGTTCAGTGTGTGGAAAAATCTGCGGGAGATATAACTGAGGTTTGTGTGTGTGTCAGTGTTAAAAATATATTCCACCAATTGTTTCAACATCGATGGAAGTTACCCGGGACGACAAATGGGATGTTTTTGGTCAAACCATGAATTCATTGACTCAAAACAACGACCTTTCTTTGCGTATTTTTTTCTGGGACCTGCTTGCGTCCCACAACCAAAATAGCACCAGAAACAGAGATAGAAGGAGTTATTACCTTCCCATCGATAGTAGATATAGATGCAAGCAACCCGGCATTTGCGGTAATTTACGTTTTAAGTCATTGTTTACAATTGTTCCTTTCTTGACCTTTTGACGATTTTGTGGTCTAGAATTCATGAAGGCATTGAGTTTTACACCAATCCTAACATAACCTCGGCAACAGGGATGCCAGATATTTATCTCAAATATCTGTGATAAAAGTTTGAAATGTCTGGGAATTGCCTCATAAAGTTCTGTAATTTTTTTTTTTGCAAGATTACAAAATTACAAATTTACATTAAAAAACAACGAAAAGGCGTAATAAAAGAGCGAGTTATGTCATTTCGTTATAAGTGTGATTATGTAAACATTTCTGCATGTATTTCTTGGATTGTATGCAACTTTACACTATTGTTTCATATTTTTAAAGTGGCAATGAAGCTTGAAGCATTCGATAGATGAACAATTTTCAATAGTTTTTTTCCCCTGTAATTCGTTCTTTCAGTTTTGTATTTTAAAATCAAAATTTAGTTTTCATTTGATAAATTCAACAGACTTTTGATTGGTTCAACAATAACTATTGAAATTCAAAGAATAAAGGAGTCAATTTTCGTTAAATGAACGTTACAAAGTTGAATTGAATTCAAAACACTACAATGACACTAGAAAGATTTTTTGTAGATTAAGTCGAGGGGTTGTCATTTTCGATTTAAACATTTGTGTTTCATTTGTATGGGAGACCCTCCTTTCAGGGAAGGGAGCGGTTTCTTACTATCATAAGAACCTTCCCCTGCTCCAAAACCCTCAATGTTAAATTTCACGCTGATCGGTTCAGTAGTTTTCGAGTCATATAAGGTTCAGACAGACAGACTGACAGACAGAAATTTGTTTTTATATATATATATATATATATATATATATATATATATATATATATATATATATATATATATATATATATATATATATAGATTCTGAACTTTGAAGTATTCTCGAAAAAACTTCGTGTATATATTGATACACTTCTTTCTTATTAATTCTCAGCTTAGCTTCGGGGAAATTTTTCATTGATCAAATCTTCAAACGAGGTGAGATGGAAAGCAAGGAATTTAATTTAAAATGAGTGTGTGTCTCATAGTAAGATGTAAACAGTAGGATAGATGTTTCTACCTTATTTTAATATTTTGTGATGGTCATATGAATTATTTTTGTATAGACTGCTTCTTCGGTTAGTGAGTGATTATCTCTTGAATTTCAGAGAAGCTCTGCTCCTCTGGTCTCCTGCAAGGCTCTTAAAGCAAAATTTGGGAAGTTTACCTCCTGAACCTCACACAAAATTCCTCATGAACTTCTTGAGCAGTCACTCCTCATTTTTTTCGAAATTCACATTTAAGAACCCAACCTTACTTTCCAGAAACATTTGGTAAGTTTTTTCCTTGAACATAGTTAGCTTTCTTTAACTTCTGATGAGCCTTATCCTGAACTACGAGTAAAATTTCTGCAAAACTTCTTTGGGAAAGTAGTTAGTTTCTTCCTGAACTTCTGAGAAGTTCTTTCTGAACTTCCGGGAGATGTTCTCTTCTCAACCTCAGGGGAGTATTCTCCGAACTTCGGGGAAGCTTGTTCCTGCTTCTGAAAACTCCTGCTTGAACTACTAGAAAGCCCTCCTACACTTTGGAAAGTTTCTTCCTGATTTTATCAAAAGTATCTACCTGAACTTCTGCGATTTCCTGAACTCCAAAAAGTTCTCATTCTGAAATGAGATGGAATGTTCGATTCGAAACTTTGTGGTAGCTCTCAGCCCTTCTGGGTAGTTCCAACTAAACTTTGGTCTCTGCGGAACTTCTGAGAAGTCCTCTTGTAAACTTTTGAGGAGTTCTTTACTGATTTTTTTGAAAAATTCCTTCTTGATCGTACAGGTAAGTGCCCTCTCTGGTAAGTTTCTTTCTGAAATTTGTGGAAGTTTTTTCCTGAGCTTGATTCTTTCCAAACTTCTGATTGGTCCCACCCTGAAATGCAAGAGGATGCATTTTTATTTAAATTTCGGCAAAGCTGTCTCCAATTTCCACGAAAATTCCCTAAAATTTGTTCTTCGAGTTTCATCCTGACTTCCGAACTTTGGGAAGTTTTGTCCAGAACTTTGAGGAAGTTTCTATCGCCCGATATTCTATATGATTAAATGAAATGAATAAGAATTAAAAATCCCGGAACTATTGGAAAATTGTGCGCAAATTCAGGAAAAAGTATCCCCTATGCCCCTGGGAAGTTTCTTTCTGTTCTCTCTTCAAAAAATACAGAGAAATCCTTATTCTGTAATTTTTGAAATGTTCGCCTACTGGGCTTTGAACGAAGAATTTTTTTTCCAGATTTTTCGGAGAAGTTATAGATAGTTCCTCGTCTGAAATTCTTGAGGTGCGTTTTTTCTGAACTTGATGACTGGATGCAGAAGCTCCAAAACCTCTAAAAAGTTCCAAACTTAGAAAAATTATCCTCTTCCTGAAGCTCTGTTAAGTCCTCTCCTGATTCTTGGGGAAGTTCTGTCCTGAAATTCTGGCAAGTATAATCTTGAACTTCCGTAATGTTCGGTCCTGAACTTTTGTAGATTCGTCTTGCTTTAACTGCTTGCTCCCAATATTTCTGAGAAATTTCTACCTGACCATCGGAGAAGTTTTTTTGAGGAAGTCTCTTCCGCGAGGATTTGACTCTTCCGAAGCTCTGGGAAGCCGTACTGCTGTTCCTTCCGAGACAGTGTGCCCTAAAATTCTGGGTCTTTTCTTATCCTATACGTTTAGTAGTTCTTTGGAAAAATTCTGTAGTTTTAAGATTTATTCCAATAGCTCATAACTTTTACTGGGCTATTCTGTCCCCGAGTGGCAACCGACTGGCCCACAAAGTAATGGTATTCAAACGAGAAAATAAAATTTACTTTTTGTTATTCCGACCCGAAGGCGTATTGGTTGGCCAAATAACTCGGGAGCTCTCTGTCAATATCCTACCACGTTTGCTGGCTTCAC
>JASCZW010019258.1:0-14075 GCA_034211315.2 Aedes japonicus
CTTTTGCAAGCTATTTAATAGCGGATCGTCCTCTAAGAAATCAAGTTCGACATGTACCTGTAGTCAATTTAACATTTTCAGAGTCAACCTCGGAGGCCTGTATGCTTCTTTTATGCCGAAATGTGTACATTGTGGCCCACTCTATAGATGGTTGTTAAAACAAGTTAATAAATCTTCTTTTATAACACCATAATGATTTTGAAAATGTTATAGTAAAAGATGTCATGACCACTTGAGAACCTTCATAAAACCTATTGGCTGCGATGAAAACCAGCATACGGCCAACTGGCCACAGCTGTCAAACTTCTCTGTGATATCGTGGTTGGTTTTTGTTGTTCTGCTCTGTTCAATTCTCTGCTCTTCTGATTCATTTGGCAGTAAATAATATTTAAGACAAAAGTTCTAGTGTTGCCGCAAAATTTTGTTCAATTGCAAAATGTCAAAAACATGACATTGGCACGATAAGAGTCGAAAATTAATGCGCGTCGGAAATTATGCGTATATCAATAAAAACAAAATTTAAACAAATATATTCGACAAATTAATCATGAGTTCCCTGAACATTGCTGAAATTCAATAAGGTTATTTATAAATACGCCGAAATTGGTCTCCGTTTTACAGTTCATCACATTTAAAATTTGTGCATTTATTATTCCACTTTTCAATTATTTCTTATACAGGTATACCTCGATAGTACGTACCCTCGATAGTACGTACATTTTGCCTCGATAATACGTACCCTCGATAGAACGTACAGATGATTCGATAGTACGTACAGCCACGATCCTAGATTTTAACGCTTCTTACAAATTTACCCTTCAAACAGGTTGCGGCGGTAGGACATTATTTTATTAAAGTGGCCGTTACAAATGGCCTTACCCGGATAAAATAACTATACAATTACAATACAATAATATACATTAAAGTCTATTGCCGACCATGAATTTTATTGTTCTCGTAATAGATAAATGAAAAATGCATATTGTCATTACAATAGATCTACTATTCACCCTATATGCTAAAATTTTCAACAATTGCAAAACAGTACAATCAACAGTAATTGACTCAGAGTTGTTCGGGAAAAAATGATTTTTTCTTAAGTTAAGATACATAACAACCCTCTTATTCTATGGTCGATGTCTCAATTAACAATAAATTCTATTGTGGAAACAATTACTCCTATTGTCATCGTATTGTCATAAACAATACTATTAATTGTAAACACTATTGGCTCTATTGTATGGTTGCAATACATTCAATTGTAAATCTATGAGAATTTTTTTTCGAGTACATAGGACGCGGTTTTGATTCTTCGTGAATTCATTTATTGCATTCACACTCTAATGAGCAGGATTACCCTGCAATAAGTCAAAACTGGACAGGATATGTTTCTCCTCTCTTTATACCTTATAGTTCCTACTCATGCGTTTGAACAAATGTCATAGGTGTCTACTAGCGTTGTCAGGCAGGTTGTTAACTATAGTATACAGAGTATGTGTGAAGGAAATGTTAAAATGCTTTAAATGATTTAAAAAATATTAATTTACTGTTCGATTTGGGTATAATCATTCTATTTGAGTATAATCAACTAAGGGAAGGTCCATTAATTATGTCACGCAGTAATGTTGGAGGGGGGGGTTGGGAAAACGTGGCGATCCATACAAAAAATTTTAAGGTCCATACAAAAAACGTGACAATGAGGGGGGGGGGGGTTATAAAAATTATTTTTTTGCGTGACGTAATTAATGGACGGTCCCTAAGCGGGAAACGAAATAAAACTTGTAGTAAGCTATGCAAAAATCTTCTCATTTCGTAAGAGTAAACAAAACCAATGCATCGCATTGTCATGAGAGGCCGTTATCTATAAATACCAGCTAGCTGTGCTGATCCGGTCGACACTTCGTCAGTTCTCACAATCTCGGACATAACATCGTCAGTCCACACGAAGCTACCGTTAGCGAGCTTGTAAACAACATCCATGACTTCTCGGAAGAGTTGGAAATCTCAGCTGACGAATTGTTGACCTATATCAAAGCTTATAAGAACATGAAGGCCCCAGGTTTCGATAACATCTTGAACTTGGAGCTCAAGCATTTGAGCCCCCAGTTCTATAACCATCTGGCGATGGTTTTCAACCAATGCCTGCGTCTTAGCTACTTCCCCTCGTGTTGGACGTCAGCTAAAGTCATACCCATCCAGAAACCTGGGAAAGATCCTTCGTGTTCCAAAACCTATAGACCAATCAGCCTTCTCTCAGGAGTATCGAAACTATTTGAGAAAGCGATCTACCGTCGGCTTCTTTCATCTGGCGACGAGCTTAACATCTTGCTCGACGAACAATTTGGCTTCCTACGTGGTCGGTCGACAATTCACCAACTTAACCGAGTCATTAACATCCTCAGACGAAACAAGTCTGTTTCAAAATCATCTGCCATGGCACTTCTCGACATCGAGAAGGCCTTTGATAACGTGTGGCATGATGGCTTGGTGTACAAGCTGTATCTATACAATCTTCCCATCTTTCTTGTGAAGATAATTGAAAATTACTTGTCAGACAGGACACTTCGTGTTTCGCTGCAAGGTGCAGTTTCCGATGCACAGGAGATATCTGCCGGTGTTCCGCAGGGAAGTATACTAGGTCTTCTTCTGTAGTGGAAGTATACTGATCCTGGGCCCTCAATTGTGTTATCATTGATCTTGTTTTCGAATGCTGATGTGATTTTATGTGTTGCATGAGATAGTTCTGTCAAATCATAAACTGTCAATTTCCCCGTGAGTGCCCGTAATATGACTGGGAGTAACAAATGTAGCCTTAGACAGCCGGAATAACCTCCAATGAACTTATTGTTGTATGCACAATTGTCATGCAAACTTCACTCATGTTCCAGCGATATTCTCGGAACCAGTAAATCTATTCGAAAACTATTCAATAACGTTCTATGAAACGGGAAACCACTCATTTGATGATTGTAACGTTGGATTCGAAGCAGTAATTGCAGATTAAAAGTCTTCTCAAATAACGGCACAAACACCCCTCTACACCCTCCCCCCCCCGACACACACACACACACATTTTTCTTTCCCGTTAAGCTGATTCGATTGGTATACGATATGACAAGAAAATCATTCCTTTTGCCGAATTAACTGCCTTTATTGGACAAAATATTTATTAACATTGTTAAATTTATTATTTTATACAATTTTATCGATTTAAAACCCACTATAGAAATAAAAAACAAAAAAATATTGTGATTCGATAGTACGTACGATTCGATAGTACGTACACTAAACGAGGCGTAGGTGTACGTACTATCGAGGTATACCTGTATTTCGAAATAACGATTGAAAAAATCACAGTTTTGCTAAAAAGCCAATTTATCTTCGCAAAGCCAAATGAGTTTAGAATTTTTTGTGTATGCCTTTTCAACCAACCATATTAAGATAATATGAGTGAGTCTTAAAACGGCATTGCAAAACAGCATTTTTCGAGTTTATAAAGTCGAGATAACACCTTTTATAGGAGTAAAAGAAACTTGAGAAAACAAGGTTTTAAGATCGTTTTAAACACAATCTGGTGAGGTTTTACAAATCTGAGTAAAATATGAAACCTGTTGGTGACATAACAAAACCAAATTGATTGGCTTTCTTTAAACTCAAATAAAACATAATAATGCTGGGTGGTTTTTGCAATGTTACTTGGGCTGCCCAGCCTGTTATTTCTGGCAAGTTCAGTTTTGATTCGGAACTGGCTATAATTCACGAAAGTTCGGGATTCAGCAAACTCACCCACACACAACATTCGAAATCATCAAGTGCCATCAAAGTCCCAACGCAGTTACAGTTGAGTCCATTTTCGGGCACCTACGTTTATCTGTATCTGGATTCCTGATGTACTATCAGAATGTTGGTGATATTAATAGTTCCCTGGTTTAAAAACAACACTTTATCAACATGGCTGTTCGACAATACATACCTATTCCACCTACCGGTTAAATCGATCGAGTCTGAACAACAAGAGATAATGATAGCAGCCTAAGCGACAAACACGTGATACCTCTGGTTTGGATCATCTCTCAAATAGGAGCTAATGACAACAACGTCATTTTGGGTGATTTCAATGTCTGCACCATAACGTGGATAAGAGATACTAACGGGTCCAGTTTTCCGGATAATTCTCGTTTCTCGTTTAGACTAGAGTCAAAGAAAGAACTACATGCAACACTTGTTTCGATTAGTTCTCATTTTGCGTGTATGTTTTTGATTCAGATTGGCTGCTCGATAGCGGCGCTCTAAGCGCCTGTACCGTTCGTGAAAAATCGCTCTTCTCGCTAAGCTGGAGTTCAACCCTGTGCAAAGCTTCAAAGGCTGCGCCGACAAGGTTGACTACGACTTAAATAAAGCAGACTTCGAGGGAATGCATACTTTTCTTGCTGGAGTGACCTGGAATAAGACGCTCGTTTGCTTCGATGCTTAAACGTAAATTGTTTGCTTTACGCTATTTACCATTTAGCATTGACGTTTGCACACCTCGTGAGGTGCTACGGTGAAGATATCCCTAGTAGCACATTAGCTACAAGCCGGTTAAAGTGACTGCTTTGTGACTCATATAAGTTACAATCAAGTTGCTGTAACTATATTTGACGCTTCTGTGCTGCTTGGTAATCCGTTGAAGATTTTGCATGTCACCTTGAAACGGATCCAGTTACGAATACGTTTCTTCATGCAATAATCTCTACGTAGACACTCCTCACCTCGCTCACCTGGCCACGTACATGCAACCGTTGGAGGTTAGGTGGATTTGGCAGCTTCCTTAAAAAGACACGGGGAACCTACGTAGCCTTCAGTAGACAGCAAAGGAACAAAGAAATGAATAGTCGGAGAAAATGGTTAAACAGAATGCTCTGTATAATATACAAAACAAAAAAAATATTCCCAAATGGTCGTTGGGAGCATCTAGTCTAAGAAGGTTAAGTGATGCTCCATTTCTCTTCAAACGATTAGGACCTAAGCATTACCTATAGTCTTAGCTCTCTGTGGCTTATGTTTATTGCGCCATTACTCGCTCCCTGAAAAGAGAAAAATGTCTGAGAATATAAAAACGGGTCGTGAAAGAGTTCTTGTCAGGTTTCTTGGATTGCAGCAACGACATTGCAACAACTTTTATATACAACTTTATTCATCACTATTTGTTTCCAGTTCCATTATCTGAATCAAACAACTCGATGGTCGCCAGTTTAGAATGAAATACAGATGAAATAAATGATAAAATTATTTATTACAAATCTGAAGCTAATTTGTCTTGATATGCAAATTTAGCGGTGAATATTATGATGAGATTTAATGACGCGGAATAAGAGAAATATTGAATCAAACATTTTAAAGCCATTCCATAGCGATTTAAAAAAATATAATCGTGAAATAATTCGAGGGAAAAAAGAAGTCTGTAATAACATGAGTATGTTTACTGATCAATCAATGACTTGTCGCAAAGAGCCGATTCTCGTAATTTCCCGAAGAAAAGCGATTTTAAGTATACTTTTGATAGTTACGATTGATTTTCTACTAAAATTACGAACAATATCTAACTAAAAACAAATGGCTTGAGCTCACCAAGAGGTTTTCTGAATGCTAGAAACGTCAGTTATCAGTTTCTTCTACTCTCCGTCAACAGTCCCTTAAAAGCGAAAAAAGAAAATCAATATCAGCTACATCTAGTACCGCTAGTTTGGATACCGGTCGCCTGAGGAGTCCACCAGATGTTTGTACTAACGCTTGCCGCACGGTTCCATCGCTACCTGCAGATACGTTTACAACACGTCCTCGTATCCACCCATATCTTTTAGTCTCAACAATCACGACGAATAGATTCCCGGGCTGCACTGGCTTCGTCTCACGGAGCCACTTCACTCGCCTCGTCAGCGTCGGTAGGTACTCCAGTACCCAACGCTGCCAGAAATGATCGATCCGTAGTTGTATGAGGTTCCACGAGGCTCGAACGGTTTCTGTAGATTCTGCAATCTTCATCGCTGGTTGCTTCACTCCTGTTGAACTTCCAAGGATGAAGTGATTGGGCGTTAGTGCCTCCTGCTCTGCTGAGTTCAACGGTAGATAGGTTAGTGGACGTGAATTCACTATCGCTTCGGCTTCAACTATAAACGTCTGCAACCCTTCGTCATCCACCTTATCATCTTGAGGCATGCTGGTAATTGCGTTCTTGACGGAGCGTACTAAACGCTCCCTGGATCCCCCCATATGGGGAGCGGAAGGAGGAATGAACAACCACTTCGTTACCGTATTCGTGAACGTCGTCGCTGCTTCTTGCTCGATGTACTTGATTTGGTCCCGTAACACGCAATATGCTCCAGTAAAATTTCGACCGTTGTCGGAATGAATTTCGATGGGTGCTCCTCGTCGGCAAACAAAGCGGCGAATGCAGGCAATGCATGACTAGGTCGATAGATCGAAGGCTACTTCGACGTGTACAGCACGGATGGTCAAGCATGTTATCAAGCAAATCCAACGTTTCGCTGCTGCGCGTCCTACTTTCACCAGGATTGGTCCGAAATAATCGACTCCAAATAGCTAAAAGGGCGCACACCTGGTGACAGACGAGCTATTGGAAGCGGACCCATCTTCGGATTCGTTGGACGGGCTTTATACACTCTGCACCATTGACATCGAACTGCTACACTTCGATCTGTTGTTTGTAACGTGGGAATGTGAAATCGTTGACGCACCTCATTGACAACAGTTTTGAAATTCCCATGTAGAAGCCTCCGGTGATAATCTTCAAGGATGCGCTTGGTAACTTGGTGTTTTCTGGGCATTATTATGGGAAATTTGACGTCAACCGCTATTTCCTTCGCTGCAAAAAACGCCCGTCAACTCGAAGAATTCCATTGTCATCTATCATTGGGGTTAACTTGTACAGTATGCTGGATTTCCCAAGCACAATTTGATCATTGCTTGGTAGTTTTTTATTCTTCGATAGGACAGCCACCTCGTCTAGGTAAGACTCCAACTGAACCAGCTTCCAAATCAGAATCTCTGCTGAGTTTAGTTCCTCCTGTTTTAAAGTTGAGTTCTCATCCTTTTCGCTGAATCCACGGCGTTTCAATCTAGCTATGAACCGAACAACGTAGGCCGTCGTCCTCGAAAGGAGGTTCCATTTAGAAAATCGTTCAAACTGTATTGGATTGCTAAGCACTCAAACGTCTTGTAAAATGTAACAGGCTCGAAGATTTTCATTCGTAGTTTCGATGCTCTTTCTCGGTTTGGGCCACATATTCTCGGGCAACTGTAAGAATAACGGACCATTGAACCAGCGGCCTGCTGCTTCAAGGTTTGGTTTAGCCCCCCACTTCGTGGCATCATCCGCTATGTTAAGTTTGGTCGGAACATATCTCCACTCTTTAATACTGGTCGTAGAAAGGATCTCCCCAACACGGTATGCTACGAATTGTTGGTACTTTCGATGCTCCGAACGAATCCATGCCAACTTCACCTCAGAGTCCGACCAGTAGATACAACGGTTGATCTGAACGGTGTGATTCTCACGCTCAAATGAAAGCAAACGAACTCCTAAAACCGCTGCCATTAATTCCAAACGAGGGATGGAGACATATTTCAGTGGAGCAACCTTTGTTTTCGCCGACACTAGTGCGCATTTAGCTGTTCCATCCGGTTTGACGACACGGAAGTACACTATCGCAGAGTACGCCACCTCGCTTGCATGCACAAATATGTGAGCTTCCAACTTAGCGTACAAAGCAGCATTTGTATCATCAAAGTAGCACCTTGGTATACGCACATTATTCACTTCGGCCAGCATTTCGATCCAATTCGTCCATCTCTCGTAGATTTGTTCATCGATGGACTCGTCCCACTTGATCGCACTGCGCCAGATGTCTTGCATCATAATCTTCCCATGTACTAGCACGCATGCCAGCAATCCCAAAGGGTTGAAAAGGCTCATAACGCACTTCAGAACCTGCCGTTTTGTTGGCCTCAAACCTGTCTTGATTGGCTTTACTATTTCTTCCCGGAATGACGTGGAGAACCGCAGCACATCATCTTCTGCTTGCCACAGCATCCCCAGTACACGTTCTGAATCAGCCTCCAGTGCGAGGTTCTTGTTGTATTGCTTCGGAGTTTCCCCTAGGTATTCCAGGACAGCCCGTTGATTTGAAGCCCAATTGCGTAATTCAAAGCCACCTTTCGAGTGAATCCACCGAGCTTCACCCGCTACCTTTTTCGCTTCGTCGATTGTCTCAAGACTGTCCAGGTAGTCGTCAACGTAGTGTCACTTACGAATCGCCTCCTATGCCCGTGGGTATCGCTCGGTGAATTCCTCCGCGTTACGATTTTTCACAAATTGAGCGGACGACGGGGAACTAGTGGCTCCGAAAGTGAGCACTTCCATCATGAATACGCTGGGAGCGTCGTTGGAGTCGTCGCGAAACAAGAAGCTTTGTGACGGTTGATCGCGTTCGATAACTCTCGTCTGGTGAAACATCTCTTTGATGTCACCACTCACGGTCACTGGGTACTGTCGGAAACGGAACTGAACTGAGGGTAGTGGCACGAGGAGGTCAGGTCCAGAGAGCAAAACAGAATTCAAGGAAATCCCATCGACTTTCGCTGCTGCGTCCCAAATCAATCGAACTTTACCTGGCTTCGTTGGGTTGCAGACGGCACCTAAAGGAAGGTACCATATTCGTCTGGGATCGGCAGTAGCGAGCTCTTCCCGAGTCGCTCGATGCGCATACCCCTTCTCCTGATATTCTCTGATTTGACGGTGGATGTTTTCCTTCAGGAGTGGGTTTCGCATCATTTGCCTTTCAAGGCACTCCAGCCGTCGAAGAGCCATGGGGTAGCTATCCGACAACTCCACATATTCTGATCTCCAAAGCCGCCCTGTCTCAAAACGGTCACCAATTCTAGCCGTCGTCTCCTCCATGATACGTCTTGCTTTCAATTCTTCTGCAGCCTCAATCGTTTTCAAGTGATCGGTCTGGCAGTCCTCAGCGTTGAAGTAGTCCTTCATTAGACGATCTAGTTTCTCCTCAGCTGCACACTCGCACACACGGTAGTTGTATTCCGAAACGTTCTCTGCTTTGTGCAAGCTCCCGTAAACACACCATCCTAAACGAGTCTTTGCTGCTATGACTCCCGTGTTTCCCTCTTTGATTTTCTGTGGAACAGTCAGTTGAAGATTTCGCAAGCCGACCAATAGCTTCGGTGTGACATCTTCGTAGCTTTTAACAGGTAGTCCTTTCAAGTGGGGGTGATCGTCTTGCAGTTCGGCGAAGCGGAGTGTTTGCGATGGCAAATTTAGATTTACAACGGTACGCACGTTCGTTAACTGAAAGCTTTTTCTACGACCCGTTTCCGATACCTCCAGCGATATGATCTGCGGTTCATCCTCATTTCTTTTCATATTGGCGGTCCATCTGAAGCACAATGGAACAGTTGGCCCTTCAACTTCCAACTCCTTAGCAAGGCTAGACTCGATCAATGTAGACGAAGAGCCTTCGTCTAAAAAGGCGAAGATTGTTACGGATTTGGATTTTCCGTACAGTGTCACCGGAATTATACGGAAAAGCAGGGACTGTCCGCAGTGGTGATGAACGTGGTTCACAACTGCTGAACTTGATGCCGCCTCAGGCTTACCGTGTAGCAGTTGGTGGTGACGGAATTCGCACCCATTAATTCCACATCGGTTAGAAACTCTACAAGTGCGGCAACCATGAGGATTCAGGCAACCTCTACACACTTTCAATTTATGGACGTTTTTCCAACGTTCATTTACCTAAAGATTTTGGAACTTGGTGCAGTTCTTCAAATTATGATTTCAAATTATTTCGTATTCACTTTTCTTCACTGGAATGGCGACAGCTTTACTCTCGGAGTGAGCGTGGACGAAATTCTTATCTTTGTTTCGAGGTTTCTCCCTTCTAGCTTGTTGACTGCCCGTGTAGATTACCACCTTGCTGTCCGATTCGACGACTGTCCCCATGAAATTGCTAAATGTACGCAGATTCACTTCAGGCTGAAACATCAGATGCTGCGCCCACTGTAGCTTCACGTTGGCCGGCAATTTTTCTACCAGCTCTTGAAGAAGCGCTGGGTTCGACGAGTGCGCTTCGTGCTATTTGTGGCATATGTGAGGCCTATACTAGAACAATGTAGCGTTGTTTGGGCTCCATATCAAGGAACATATCCCAAGTAGCACACTACGATTATAATTAGTTGTAGTAACTTAAATATAACTAAGCAAGTCTTATCTATGTTATTTCAACCGAATGGCAACATGTGTGCTGCTAGAGATGTAAACTGTATAGAAGCAGTTCAGAGACAGTTTGTGTTAACAAATAAGGTTTGATGCGACAGCCCTCACCATCAAAGGATACGGGATGGGTTTTATGCAGTAAACCCTGGTACATTTGATGATGCTATATGTAACCTATAATTAAAACTGCCAATATTAAGACGTGCATCCCTCTGCTTACTTCTGATCTATCGGAACATCGGGTAACGGGATGTAATGTTAGCCTAGCTGCTTGATTTGCCTATGTACCAAATATGTCATTATATCGGCAATAATTAACAAAATTATGTTGCTATCCTGATAGCCGATTTATTTCATAGCAATTAAGACAATTTTAATCAATTTATAGTTGTTCACTTCCGCGTAATTTTCGATTTCCTTAACTTAACTTAACTTTTCACACTCCATGATTTTATTGGTTATGCTGAACAGATTATCTACACGATCTTCGAATGATCTAAATTTGCTGAAATTGAAACTTTAAAGGGTGATACGGTCAAAATTTGGTCAAGGGAAAACGCGTGTAAATCGGTGAAATCGTTTATTTAAAAAATCAAATTAAATTTCTTTTTCAAGTTCAATTAGTATAAAATTCAGGAAAAATATTCAGTTAGGCTTCCGCTTTTCCAAATCCGAATTGCCGGGCCTTACGCTTGACCCCTGCCATCAGATTTTGTACAGCCACCTTTTCCACCTTCTTCGCCGCAGAAAGCCAGTTTGCCTTGAACTGCTGCTCGTCCTTAGCAGTTTTTTTGGTCTTCTTTAGGTTCCGCTTGACAATAGCCCAGTATTTCTCAATTGGGCGGAGCTCTGGCGTGTTGGGAGGGTTCTTGTCCTTGGGAACTACTGCACGTTGTTGGCGGCGTACCACTCCATGGCCTTTTTACCGTAATGGCAAGATGCCAAATCCGGCCAAAACAGTACGGAACAACCGTGTTTCTTCAGGAAAGGCAGCAGACGTTTATTCAAACACTCTTTCACGTAAATTTCTTGGTTGACAGTCCCGGAAGCTATGAAAATGCTGCTTTTCAAGCCACACGTACAGATGGCTTGCCAAACCAGATATTTCTTTGCGAACTTTGACAGTTTCGTGTGCTTGAAAATATCTGCTACCTTTCCCCTTCCTTTTGCCGTATAAAACTCCTGTCCCGAAAGCTGCTTGTAGTCGGCTTTGACGTAGCTTTCGTCGTCCATTACCACGCAGTCAAACTTCGTCAGCATCGTCGTGTACAGCCTCCGGGATCGCGCTTTGGCCGTCGTATTTTGTTTATCATCGCGATTTGGAGTCACTACCTTCTTGTAAGTCGATAGTCCGGCTCGTTTTTTGGCTCGATGCACGGTAGTAGACGATACACCCAGCTTATTTGCGGCATCTCGGAGAGATAGGTTAGGGTTTCGCTTGAAACTACTGGCAACTCTCGTTGTCGTCTCAGCGGCTTCCGGTTTTCGATTTCCCCCCGATCCAGACTTCCTGGCTGTCGACAAACGTTCCCCAAACACTTTAATTACATTTGTAACGGTTGATTTGGCAACTTTTGGGGATTTTGCCAACTTTGCGTGCGATTAGCTCGGATTTTCGCGATGCGCGAGCAAAATTTTGATACGCTGCTCTTCTTGCTTGGACGGCATTTTGACAACTGAAGAGAGAATTCCAAAATCAAAATAGAAGCAACATTCTACACACACACACACCTTCAAAATGAGGGGTGTTCAGGTTTTTTAAATGCAAAATTGAAAGAAATACGTCAAGTTGATATTGACCAAATTTTGACCGTATCGCCCTTTACGCTAACGTTACATCCCGCTACCTTAGTTCATGGAAGTAGGCGTTTTGCAAATATACTAAACAATTAATTGCAGCTGAATTTTTGCTTTGCTTAAGGCTCAGTTTGGCTTACTTAACCTCTGTGCCCTCTTGTCTCGTTAGGCTCTCCCGAAGTAGAAACACATTTGTGCATCTTCTTGAAACCATATCTTGTTAATCTTAATAACAGGCTCCCTAATTGCCAGGTTGGAGAAACTGCCTATTCTAGTCCAGAAGGCAGGCTCATTCTCTGCATTTCGAAATTACTTCTACTACGAAGTTTACTGTTTGGGAATTGTGTGAAGGAAAATTTCAGATGCTAAAACTTACTCCACGGGGGCCATTAGTAGAATTTGTCGCAAGGCACCCTGAATGTATCATATCTATCTAATGTGTTTGTCCCCAGGGAATTATCGGAGCACCGTTCTTATTTTTTCTCTACAAATTTTTCTCATTCAGAGTATGACGCTTTCTGTCATGTGTTTTTTTTTGTTTCTCATTTTTGTCAACTACGAAACCTCCGAATTAACAAACGCAAATTTTAGCCATCCTCCTAAGTCCAGACATTGCCCCATCGACGGAGTTTGGGGCGCCACTTGCTAAATAAAATACAATTATTTATCTTGACACTAACAACTTGCCCAAGCAATCCGACAAGCGGGGCAAAGGCTCGCTCCCACTCCAACCCGCGTGACATTTGGCTGTGAAACCACATTTGCAGCAAACTTCTTCTTCTTCTTCATCCGCTGCCACACTTGCTCTCTTATCACAAGACCCGTCGAAAGAAGTATTTTATGTTAATTTTTGCAACCATTTCCCTTGCCGTTTGAGATCGTTTGGGATAGCCTTTTTTTCGGACGATTCCCCATCTCAACCCACTCTCGGGAATGGCAGGATTAAAGCCGAAATTAATTTGAATAATTTTCGGGTGAAGAATTTAACGGCTTGGCTTGAAACCACTCCGAAAGTTGTTGTTGATGTTGTTGTTGCTCAATTTGATGTCTTATCTTTCATTCCGGATGGGGCGCGCGGGGTATTTGGTTGATTTAATCAGATTCGCTTCCTTTCTGTTTTGGTTTCGGTGGAAACTGCATCGGATCATGAAGTCTTGCCACCAAACTAACGGGAAAACACCACATTGGGAATGCAAATTACGCGCCAGACTTCAGACTTCAGATGCTTCAGCATTTCGTCCTCACACTCGGGGGATGAAACACAACACGGCGTGGCACACCCGGTCGTAGGTCGGGTTGCTTCCTTCCGGGGATTTATGAGTTGCGAATTTTTGAAGAAACACACCCGAAGGGTTAAGTTGCCGAAGGGAAGGAAGCTAATTTGAATAAAAATCGCAAGCTCGTTGCCTTCACCAGAAATGAGCGTAAACGGCAGTGGCTTGATAGTGGAGGAACTCCCCATCTTGCAGGATTTAGTCGAGTTCATACGCACATTTTCGGTCGTTGCTGGAGTCTGAGCGAACACGATGAATATGTAAATGGAAACCGGGAGAAGATTAATTTATTTTGAAATTTTAATTTTTAAGACGCTTCTGGAAGATTTTTGTTGTTGTCAGGGATGGAATTGTGGGTAATGCTTTATGGTCGTAAGTTGTGCATGATAAGTGTACGAATAATCATTTTTGTTGTGATAACTGTTATATAATTTATAAAAATTAAACGAGTATGACTTGAAACAAAAATAGATGAGAAGTGAATCATAACAGACGTACAGTGTTAATAGACGCACATATCTCGTTAATCTTCATGGAGATTGTTAAAAGACTTGTTTCTATTGTGGAGATTTTTTCTTTCAATTTCGTTCAGGAAAACAGATTTTTGGACAAGACCAATTGAAATTTTATGATTTTCCCGTTGATCGCTTGCTTCAAAAATTCATAAGTCAAGAACGGAGTATCGTTGAAAAAATCGCGCCAGTTATAAGAGC
>JASCZW010019259.1:0-14070 GCA_034211315.2 Aedes japonicus
TGTAGGGCACCTCACGTCTGGTTTTTCTCCCCACCCCGCGTCATAGCTTAGCCTTCTACCACGAGTTTAGATCGACGGTGATGAAATCGAGGTAGCAGATGAGTTCGTGTGTCTTGGCTTATTGGTGACCACCGATAACGACACCAACAGAGAGATACAAAGGCGCATTATGGCTGGCAATCGTGCCTACTTTGTATTCCGAAGGACGCTTAGGCCGAACAAAGTTCGCCAAACTACAAAGTTCAACATCTACATGACATTAATTAGACCGGTAGTTCTCTACGGCCACGAAACATGGACATTGCTAGTGGAAGACCAACATGCTCTTGGTGTCTTTGAACGGAAGGTGCTGCATACGATCTACGGTGCAGATGGAAGACGGAACGTGGAAGAGGCGAATGAACCACGCATTGCATCAGTTGCTGGAAGAACCTCCCATCGTACACATCGCTAAAATCGGTCGACTACGATGGTCTGGGCATGTCGTACGAATGTCCGACGATAGCCCTGTTAAAATAGTCCTCGAAAACCAACGGGTGAAGGAGAAGAGGCGCGCAACGAGCAAGGTGGATCGATTAGGTAGAAGGCGACCTGCGGACTCTCCGCAGAACGAGCGAGGCTGGCGAGGTACAGCCATGGGCCTATTACAATGCAGACAACTTCTGTGTACAGTCGAGGCCACACTGGCCTTGGTCTGATTGGTAAGGAAGTACGCTATACAGGATGTCACCACCTGCGAGTTGGTAGGTAGTCGGTTTTGAAAATAGTTGGCGGTGTCCACTGCTTCCGTCCAGGTACTAGGTCTCTAGTCCTGCGTCCAGCAGCATGTAACGTGACATTTTATTCAGTGAGCGGTTCTTGTGTTCTGCTGTTCCATTCTGCTGTGGAGTATGTGGAGTAGTGAACTGCTGCCTGATTTCTTCTTGCTTGAAGAACCTTTCTAGTGACCTGTTACTGAACTCACTACCGTTGTCCGAGCGTAAGACCTTCGGCGGCCTACCACCACAATCTTCATTATGCCAGTTGCTAGACCCGTAACGCTAGTAGATCACCTTTTCGTGGTGCGTTACGGGGTATCAGATCTACCTCCGAACCCTAGTCTGAATTAATCAAACTAGGGAACATATCTTAGTCCTTATTACATTTTATGTCTTGTGAAAAGTGACAAAACTAGTTTTGTACCCCGATTGTGCGATGATGAGCTTGGAATAAGTTAAACATGGTTAGTCTTCATCAGGGTGCGAAAAATTCAAATTCAATAAGCAGTATCCCGTGAATTTATCCAACATCCATCTCGTCATTCACCGATTCGGTGCAAAACTGAATTTCAGAAGAGCCAAAATTGGTGATAGCAAGAACACATCCAGTCAGAATGTTTGCGATTATTGTGTTTTGTGATGCTCTCCCTCTTTTTGTTTTGACTGATTGAACCGGAGATCTGCATATAGAAAAATGTGTCGGTAGCATCCTGTGGAATGAAGACATTCTGGTGCGGTCACCTCTTTGGAGGGGACCGAATGCTTGTGTTCGTTCGTTCATTGCTTTTTCTCTTTATTAGTAATTCGTGTGTTCAGCAAAGACCAAAGAATTGAATGCTGTTGTTTTTCGCACTCATTTCGGGCAGTCAATTTTTTCACACACTGGTCTTCATTTATGTGATTTCTCATTGCCTATTTGATGTTCTGATCGAATCATAGTTTGTTTTTTTTACAATGAATGTGATTTTGACTGATAAATTAGGGGGTGGGGGGCGCCTTTGAAGAGTGCTCTCACTACTCAAAGGGTTTAAATAGCGGAAACTTTCAATAAAATTCGATTTATTGCCAACAAAACAAACAATGGCAGCTGTACCAACACCGAATACTTCATCATTTCTCAATAGTGATGAGGTAACTCGACATGCACTAAACAAAGGGTACGGGATATACTACAATAGATCAATTTACTGGTCGCAGTGGTTTATCTCTCGAACAGAGGAAAAAAATGCCAGTTGCTAGGTTTTTCTAGAACAGCTCTTGGACGATGTCGTTATCTCGATGTTCCATCTGTCTGTGCCAGACGTGCTGGCAATTCTGCATGTGGGATTGCTCCCTTACCTCCATGGCGTTGTGGGGGTTCTTAGTGCAATACAATTCGCCAGTCATAATTGCCACACCTGTTCACCTTGTATGGTTCTGCAGCTCTGGGTATTGAAAATTACCTTTCCGCAATTAGGAACCAGCGTGCGCACCTAGATCAGATTGGTCTCCAAATTCAGTACGCATAAGGTATCTGAAAGCCAAACAGTACGTTTGTTACCTTTCAAATCGCATCAATCCACCTCACACGTTCCTTCCCAGACAACCAAAATGCACGAATATTGAAAGTTGTTTTTATGATATACTTTATTTTATTTTATTTTATTGACGTATAAGGGGGCGAGGCGCCAGGTCACCAGTTTGAGTACAAGAACTCAAACCTTACATAATACATCAGGGGATTGTTGAATGGACTACGCAACGTTTCTTCCCATGGGGGATTTGAATTATGCTTGATACACTATTAGTGCACACTAGAAGTGTACAATAATATTGCATCACTACCCACAGGATTGGGGAGATGGGGATAATTGTTGGTATGAAAGGCTGTAGGGAGAAGAGTATACATCAGTCATTTGCAAATATAATCTATTACCTAGGTTGTGATAATAAACTCAGATTTTTCAACTGCGTTTATATGATCAAGGGCAACATTCCAACTATTTGCAAATCCTGTACTTGACCAGCGATCACCATCTCAGTATAATAATGTTTGTCGATAGGAAATACTGGTGGATTTTCAGAAGCATTTTTGGGCTGCATTACCACTGATCTGGCAACACTAGTGTGCTTCTTTCCAAAATGGTAAAGAACCAGACCAGCCCTGGGACCTGGTAGTTGCAGTACGATGAATAATCGACACATCGTATAGAAGACGAAAATTTGCACTCTTTACGATTTAACTTAAACATAATACGATAAAGGCCACAATTAATTGCAATTTTGACTAAACATATAGGAATATACGATACTTTTTGAACACTGTTATACGACTTGTGGTTGTCTGGGTTTGCCTTTCACAGCTGTCATCGTCCCGTTGGCTAGCGTAACCTTTTCGTTGGTCCGCATCCGACTCAAGAAAGGAATATCGCTCGGAGTACATGTGCGATGTCACCCCAAAATCATCGATCCATCTTCCAGTTTTTTCAGTCCCCTTCATCGTGAACGCACAATTACCATTCGTCGCTTCACGAACTGCCTTCGCTTTGGATGGATTCTGGAGGTGTTTTCTATCGCTTCTGGTGTCCATTTCCCGATCACTTGCTTGCTGCCGACATTCCTTCTGGTTATGCCCTGGCTTCTTGCAATAGTGGTTCATTACGTCACTTGCTTAATGCTGGCGTCTTGCTTGAACCAGCCTTCAGAACGGACTCGTTGATGCTTCCCTGCTTCGTCAATCAGGTTGGTTTTCACTAGTTCCAGCGCCAGTTCATCGTTCACCCAGCTCTTCAACGCGGTTGATAGAGTGTTGAACGTATTTCGGCAGACTGTCCAGCACCAGCACAACCTGCAGCTTGTCAGACAGCTTTTGCCAAAACCAAAACTTCTTCCATTTCGTGTACGTGCTTCTCCACGTTTTAATGTCTAACGAAACACTGCAATCGTTTTTCTAGCCATTCCTTTTTGGTAAATTTCTTTCTTGATTGTGCCGGTGATGTTGAAAGAAACTAGGTATTTTTATGGAAATTTGGCACCTTTTTGTCCTGAAATATTCCGGTATTGCATATCTGATCATATTAGACCTGGAATTTAATTAAAATTTTCAAACACATAAGTTTCGACTTCCATAATGGCACATGAATATTTCTTCAAATAATCGCAATAAAGTTTTCGAGCACGTGATTTGCCGTCAAATTCTGTTTATCTCTTAGATTGAAGGGTTTGTACCCCCTTGCTGTCCATAGCACGTTCAATATTTTGGTCGATGTTGTTTTCTTCAGATAATCAAATGTTCATTAAATGTTTACACTGTGGAGTGTGGGCTGCAAATTTGGAAAAGCCAACTTTTTCGTGGGTTGATGTATAAAAAGGTCAGGATTTTCATTACCTAATCAAATGGTAACCATTTTGAACACTACTTATGAAATGTCAAAACCGATCATAATTCAAACTGAACAATGCATTAGAGCCTTAGTAACATTGAGAGATTCTCTTTGTCGACTTTCTCTTCCGTTAATAGTTAATTAATTAACGATTTGCTAATGTTCTTGACGTATAATATCCTTAATTACACTTTCTATTTTCGTTCTGTGTGTTGGAAATACTCAAACATGTTTTTACATAGCCGTAGAACCTACTTAGAACCTGATGCGTTGTTTAGCTTGAGTTTGAATTTCATTCAGAACATGATTAGGTTGTAGAGCAAGTCGGCACTATTGTTCTCACGAAACCGATGATTTAGGTTTGGCGACAAAACTCTTCATAGAATTTGAGAAGAGGTTAGTAGCATTAACAAGTGTATAAAGGCCAAGGAAACTCGTATACAGATACAGAGTCTAGCACTCAACTAACCGATAAAAAGAAACATAATGATAACGTTAAATTCTTGAACCCCTTTGCACTTTTATGCAAACTAGGGCCATCAACACAAGAAATAACATATCCCAAACATGATGATGACGCTACTTTCCATGGGGGTGCTAAGAGTTTTTAGAAATTTACGTTTGAATCTTACTTCCCCTCTTTGTTTACAAAATCAGATACGTCTGTTTGAAAAAGTACTCGAGCATTTTTGAAACAGAGCCCCTAGATGGATTTCTTTTTCTGTTCACATATAAAACGCTTCGTTCAGCTTCGATTACTTTACAATAGTTATTCACCCGCCAACAGAGGTTCTAGAAAATATACAGTGCAGGTCAACATACCCTTAGCCTATTAAGGCAACTGAAAAATTTTAGCCGTCGAGTCCTCCGACGTTGTCAGAAGAATGTTCCTCTGTTTATCATAAGCAATGTCCTGAATATCGTTCCTATGTCCGAGCAACTCGTATTTCATAGACCCACTCCGCAGATCCCAAACTTTGATAACACCACCAAGCGTTCCTGCGATCAGAGAACAGTTCTTACCCCAAAGGAGTCTAAAAACGAAGTAACAAAAGCAAAGATAATCAAACATTTTCAGTCTACTTTACAAATGAGTACATACTTTGTAATTCCTGTCCTATGAGGATCCTCGCATTCAACTCGCGCGGTTTGCCGGGCCATATCCCAGATGGTAACCTTCCCGTTCAATGTTCCAGTGGCTGCCACTTTCAATTCGAACTCTGGATTATCAATCAGCACTGCTTCCACTGGTCCACCATCGGGCAGCATAACTCCAACAGGGCCGGAAGGCCCCATCACAACAACCTTCCCTTCTTCGCTACCGGTCACGATCTGTTGATTGTCTCGATCAATCGAAAGGCACGTTATGTTACTGGTGTGGGTTGTCGTCTCATTTGGGGCAACTTCCAGAGTTTGAGCGCTTGTTTTGATATCCCAAATTTTGAAAGCTCCATTCCCATAGCCTGCTGCAATTTTCTTTCCATCGTGTGACAAGCTAGCAACTTCACACTTCTCGCCGGACCCCTGCAGTACCTTGCAATCGCCCGAGGGTATCCTCCATACATATATCTCCCCCGTGTCAGCTCCTGCCAACAGAACGTGTGCTCCAAAGTGCCACTTCATCCAGCACATGTCACCCATTGAAAATTCCCACACTTTTTTGTACTCCTGTGTGGTTTTGAATACCTGAATCTGTCCGGCCATATCCCCAGTGGCAACGTACAGTCCGTCGTAGCTGAACTCACATGCAATGACCGAATCCGAATGCCCTGTTGTCTCGAATACACTCTCCCCGGTTTTCGTGTTCCACACATATGCTTTGTCGTCTTCTCCTCCGGTCACAGCAAGATCTTCAGTAGGATGCAGAGCACCACAAAACACCGGACCGGTGTGTTTGGAAAACGTTAGCAGTGCATCGTTCCGTTCGGGAATGTAGACATCATCAAAATCCTCCTCGTTATCGGCGAATCCAGCGGCTTCGTCTTCGTCCACCAGTTCGGCATCGTCCTCCTCGTCTGGAAGTAATCCCAAAGCATGTTAAAAGGATGGAATCACCAAGCTAATCACCACTTACCATTTAGCTCTTCCTCCCATTGGTTCAGTACTTCATCGGCATCACCGACATAGATCAGCTCATCATCATCATCATCATCGAACTCCGGTCTAGGAGGTGTGTTGTCCTTCATTTTATCTGCTCAATTCTTCAAATGCATTGATTTAAAAAAATTACCATTGAAATCAAAACAATATTGTAGCGGTTGGCGATTAATGATCAGACGACAACTACAACGTGTCTCTTCTGGTGACAGCCGCGACCGTTATTCACCTTCGGCTGTGCTTCGGTGCACTTCATTCATAAACAAGTGATGCCGTTATGCTGTTTTGCCGGTGAGCGAAGGATTATTCACCACGCGTAACGCTGTGGTAGGGTGGAGTGGGAAATGTTAGTAAAATAATAGATATTGATATTTATTCTATGTATAATAACATATTGATAGAGAAATGACGGATCAGAACAAGTTTTTTAATCCAGGTCATTTAGTTTGAAAACTCACCAGCGTTAGTTCTTCTGAAATGACTGCTTTAGTTTTATTATTGCTATTTGAACAAATTTACACAAGGCATGGCAAAAGTTAGCAATCAATATATCAATAGAATTCACAGATAATTGTTATTAGGGAACGTCCATTAATTATGTCACGCAAAAAATGCCTTTTTATTACCACCCCCTTTGTCACGTTTTTTGTATGGACCTTCAATTTTTTTTGTCCCCCCTTACTGCCCCCTTACTGCGTGACGCTATTATTATTATCAGCTTGAATGCAAAACATGGTATACTGACTGAAAAACATACACGGACAGAAATGATGCATGATTGATATAACTTTTGCCATAGTTATCCCAAGCTTCGAAGATATTCTTGACATAGTTAATTTAAATGGTTGTTTGAAAATGATTTGATGTTTACATCAAGCATATATTTCATTTCAATCAACGTTATTGAACATCAACCATTAAATGCTTAAATCAAGCATACATATCATTATTTGAATCCGTGTTTATCGTTGAATCACTCATACTGGAAGGTTAAATACGGCATATAAGCAGCTCTGACTCAGAGCCTCGTGAGCTGACTTGGACGACGACCTGGTTGAAGAGTTTTATGTTGACGAAGAAGTGGTAAAATTATTGAAATCGTTTGGATTATCCGCGGCGGGCATCGAAGAGTTTGTAGGTATGTAAGCAAATTGAAACTATTCTTTAAAGTAGTTTTAATGAATTTTGATTTCAGCTAACGGGTACGACATTGATGCGCTACAAATGATTGAGCGTGAAGAAGTCGAAGCGCTTCTTCCTTCACTGCGACTAGCGGACCGAACCAAGTGCATTCGAGGATTGAATGACTGGCGTCGGTCACTGGTAATTTGCTCAACATTTTTATTCCGGAAGTAATGTAATGTTCAATTTACTCCGTAGGGATTACCACCAGTATCCTCGCCGCTGAAAGGCAGAAATTTTCAGACATCTGATCCACCGAGAGTTGCGCTCGGTAATCTGCCGCAGCAACAATGGACGGCGCAAGCTCTGATCAATAGGTCAAAAAGGGAGGTTGATTTGAGAAGCGTACCAAACAACAAAGATCCTGTCACGGAAGGATCGAATTTTTTATCGAATTCGTTTTTGAACCTAGGTTGGAACTAGTTCCAACCTGTGATTCCCGAACTTATTACCAGTGCAAACCTCAATCTGATACGAGTTACAAATAAAACCGTACCTATTGACGTTTAACACACAACAAGCCGACCCAATTTTGATACCCGATCCAGTTTGGAACTGGATCAAAAACGAATTCGCTATTTGTTACCCACCCAATATGAGCCCTGTTAACCACATTTTTGAATTAGAATCGAAGCCAACTGCCATCCATTATGTAAATGATACGGCATATTACCGAATGTGCAATTTTGTAGAACTAAACGGTGTTATCATAGGAGCGATATAAATGTACAAATAATCAATAAACTTGTTATATGTTGTTTAATTTCGTAATATCCAAAGAATATGTGCTAATTGAGTAAACGTTCCTATAATGGTGGTATTTTAGTGCAAAATGTTCCAATTAGAACATATTGCACTAAAATACCACCATTATAGGGACTTTTATCGTAAATTTAACGATTTTTTTGATTTTTGGAACCAACCATAACATCATTTGAACGAATCTCTGTGTATGCTTAAACCAACCATCCGATACCATTAGTTCAACCCTGAAAATAAGGTCAAATTAAACATAAACATTATTGAATTTATCATGAGAATCAGAGAGCTGTCAAATCATCAACAATGAATATTGTTGATGTTAGCATAATATGGTTGATTCAACCCTATTCCATGCTCTAATTAGATCATCAATTCTATTTAATTGAAGCTTCCATTATTATTCGATCTATTGTATTATGCGTAAAACAATCTCAAAAAAGTATTATATAAAAGTCAATGCACAAATATGCTTGATCAGGACCGGAATATTATTGATATGACTTTATTTTTTTCTCAAGAAAACTGTCACTTGAAAGTCCCATCTTAATTTCTCAATGTTAGGCAAGAAGACTGCACGATTGTTGAGAGTAAAGAATGGCCCACAATTGATACGTCGAGGATGCGTTTGTGTGAATTTGAAAGTTTTCCCATAGGTTTTGTGTCTATTGCTTCCCGTATCAAATTAAATTCAGCAGACGAACAGTTTTCACTAGCATGTTTTCACGGTGTTTTTACTAGCATTTTTCTTCACACTTAGAAAGTAATACCGAACTCGGTTGCAGTTCAACCGAGCTTTTATGTACTGAACAGTCTGTTCGGTTAAAATGGAACAACCGAGTTCTCGTTATATTTTAAATTTATCACAATCTGTAAAATTTATCGAAATCTCGGTTGACAAAACTAAATCAATCAGCAAAACCGAATATTGGTTCACTTAAATATTACCGAACGCTGTCAAACATTCCGAATTTTCTGTAGCAATCACCGAATTCGGTTCTGGAATTTCGGTTGAAATTGCTTCGAATCTAGTTTCGAATTTCATAATAATAAAGCTTGTTTCGTCCGTTACATTATCATTTTGTTTACTATGGTCCAAGGTAGAACTTCGATAGCTTGCTGGATGCTTTTGCACTATATGTCGTTCCAGAGAATAGAAACTTCCGTAACGAGAGTTACAGCGTGGAAATGTGCAATCAAATCATTTTGTAACGTGTTTATGGCAGCAACAGACTATAACGCATCATGCCTGCAAATAAGATAACAAAATTATTATCAAATACTTAAAAGATTTCAACAAAACGTGTATCCTCATGTTGTAGTCTCTTGATATTGTTTCCATTTTCACCTCTGTTTTACCTGATAAAAAAAAAACACAATACGGAGAATTTTCATCACAAAAAAACATTCGGCGCGCACACGCGAGATCAAATTGATGATTTTCAGCCCTTGTAGCCGTCATGAAATTGACTCGAAGAGAAGTGTTTGACGTTGTTTGACATTTAAAAATCTTCAATATTCGGTTCAGTTTACCGAGTTTTCTTGGTTTTTGTGTACCAAACTCTTGAATATCCCTGCTTTACCGTACTGTTCGGTACATTTTACATTTTTATTTGTCAAGTATCAGGGTATACTCATATAATAACCGAAATAGGCGTTTGACTCAAAAAATATACCTGAAAACAGTATATATAAACGATGTAGAAGAAAATGTTCGCTCATCACCATGAGGCACCAAGAGTGTACAGTAATGTTTGCTTGAATAAAAGATATGAAGAGAAAGTGTTGAAAGTTCCGTCAGTGTATGGTAGGTTGGAAATAGAATAGAAGTATTGAAAATTGAGCGAAAGGGCATGGGTAAAGTAGTACTCTAACCAAGGACGTTACTATTGCGTAACATCCCACTGCGGGGTAGGTAAAGGGACGGACAAATCCGCCACATCAACAGGTAAAAGTAACGTATTAGATCGCGCTCATGTACCAGCTTGTGATAGTTTCTAGCGGTTGTTTGTATGCACTCTGTTTGGATGCGTACATGGGAGCCCATGTTGCAGACTTTTACAGACATATTAAAAAAAATCAAATAAAGGTATTCTCAGAAGTTCAGATTTAAAACGTACGAGAACCTGAACAGTATAGTAGATACGGTAAGGATTTTTCTTGAAATATTTTAAAATAGCGTAGGTATAATTTATTATTAAAGTAGTAATCTTTGAGGAAACGAAAGCCTCTTGGAGACAAAATGAGACAGAAGATAAGCAGCAAATAGACCCTATCCAAGGGTAACATGGAATCTCTACTTATGATAGAGATCGAACCCGTGGGTAAGAGATGGGGTTTATAAATGCAATTTTCTTATCCATGGGATCTTCACCGATAATGTCACCATGAAAATTTCTGTCAAAGCGTTGGTGAAATTTGTCCATTGCCAGGAAGTTGGGAAATTAAGTTTCCCAACAATCAAATCATATTCAAAAAAATATTGTAAAAAAGACGTTTGCTGAGTGTTTTAACCAAGAATCAATCAATATAGATAAAATTCCCATCAACTAAGCTATAAATACAAGCTTTAAAAACTATATACCTCCGTATATCGGATTACCGAACGTTCAGCTGTTGAGAATTCGGTAAAGTTTTACAGATTTCTGTAAAAAAATCTAAGTGTGTATCAAAATACTTATGAACTTACTACGAAGGTTAAGTTAGATAGGATAATGGGATGTAATGTTAGCCTAGCTCCTTAATTCGGCCTATATACCAAATGTGTCATTAATTGAGCGATAATCAACAAAATCATGTTGCTATTAGGATGACCGATGTAATCCGAAGCAATTGAGAAAATATTAATCAACTTATAGTAATATTCGATTTCTTGAACTGTTGGGGCATCATGTTTTCACTGGTTAAGCTGAACATATGATTCACACGATCTTCAAGTGATCTAAATTTGGCTTGAATGAATCAATAAAACAAGTAATGCAGTCTCGATTTGCAGAAAATACACACTTAGAAAATAACACCGATCTCGGTTCAATGTTCTACCGAACCACATCGGTTACCAACAAGAAACCGAATAAATCGTTTATATATACTGTTTTCGGGTGACTTTTTAGAACCAAACCCGAGTTTCGGTTGCTATATAATATATTTGACAGATAAAAATGAAAGATGAACCGTACAGTACGGTAAAGCAGGGATATGCAAGAGTTCAGTACACGAGAACCGAGAAAACTCGGTAAATTGAACCTAGCATTCGCTGAATATACTTAAACGTCAAACACTTCTCTTTGAGTCAATTCCGCGACGGCTATGTCTACCAAAAACTCGATTGTTGACTATAGACACTCAAGTAATAGACCGGACAACGTGCCGCCACGTTGTATCCAAAACGAACATTTCCTCGCATTTCCCATACGATTTGACAGTTGGTTTGGATACATCAACTGTGCCAGACTCACGTTGTCCGGGCTATTACTTGAGTGTCTATATTGTTGACGACGTTCTCTTTAAATTTTGACCAAAATACAACACTGTTACGTTAGTGTGGGCTTATTTGAAAAAAAATAATCGGGCACAAGTTTTCCCATGTGGAAAATGATCTTTAGGGTCCATCAGATGACATACTAAAATTTAAGATTTTTTCGTTAAGGTTTAGAGGTGCCGAAATGGGCCTAAGTGCAAAATGTCGAACGGTGGCAAATATCGACCAAAACAGATGCATCTATAAGTAAACACGTAATTTTGTGACCCTAAGGGCGAATATTTTGTCGGTTTTGCGGTATCTCTCAACGTTTTTGAGAAATAAGCCTCAACAATGAATGTGTGTTTGTACTTACACCAACATATTTGAACTTTCGCAAGCAACATCTTTGCTGTACATTTATAAAGACAAAATTATATACTGAAAAAAAGCAGACAGAAAGAGAACAAAAGGAGGAGGATTTGCCACCGTTCGACATTTTGCACTTAGGTCCATTTAGGCACCTCTAAACCTTAACGGAAAAATCTGAAATTTTAGTATGTCATCTGATGGACCCTAAAGATCATTTTCCACATGGGAAAACTTGTGCCCGATATTTTTTTTTCAAATAAGCCCCACCCTAGTTACGTGTTAGGTTAGGTCATGTACATTCGACTGTGTTAATATCACTGGAAGATTATAATTTCTTTATTATCAAGACTTCCAGTCATTGGCTGGTTTGTTTTCAACACTGGAAGATGATATTTCTAGACCAATTAGATACACGAAAAGAGCTCCTCCTTTATTTTTGATTTTTATGAGGAGATTTTTTTCCCTTTCAAATTCAGAGGGAATTCCCGAACAAGTGCAGTCAGCTAATGGTTTTCCTTGCAATATTTTTGAGAGTGATTACAAAACACCTGACGGACTTCGGAATTCCTGATTTCGAGAAACATGTTCGTAAGAAGTTAGAAATATATGTTGGGGTAGCAGCTGAATATATGCTTAGATCCGAAAATCTCAATGATACCCGAAAACAGGCTTTCTATACCGAGTTGATTCAATAGATGATTGAGTGCTTTAATCTGAACGATCCCGTTCTGACTACTGCTCGATTGTGGAATTCAACTCGATTTTACACAATATCCGAACTTACAGGGTGCGGCAGAAAATAATGCGAAAATTTGTTCTATTTCTTTCAAATCCCATTTTCAACTGATTCAAGCAATAATATCAACAATTTTGAGTGCAGTTATCTTTATAAAGTCTTTTTAAACAAATTTATTCAATGTGTCCTCCATTTTTATTAATAATATCCTCGAGCCGACGCCGGAAGCAAGAGCATGTAATCCTCCTACATTGACTGCCATGTGCGTGTTATGGTTGACTTCAGGGTTTTCACACTACGGTGTGATGTTTTGCAGGCTCGTGCTTCAACATATGCCCAAATCAAATAATCCAACGGATTAAGATCTGGACAGCTAGGGGGCCACAAATCCTTCGGCCAAAACTTCATGTTATCGTTCAACCATTGTTGGGTTCGATTGGACGTGTGACACGGCGCTCCATCCTGCTGTAGGACAACGTTTTTGTCCTTGGAGAAGATGGCCTTCACCCAGGGTAACACTTGGTCCTTTAAAATACCGATATACACTTCCGTATTGGTTTTAACTCCAGCATCAATGAAAACAGGCGGCAAACATCATGACATCATCCGGATGTTTGGTTTGAAATTTGAATTTCACTTTTTCTGGAACGTTCTCCATTTTCTGTGGTGAAATGAACCGGTCCGTGCGGCTGTTGACCACAGCATCGATGCTGAAAAACGAAACACCGGGTTTCGAGCAATTTTTGCACGGACCGATTTGATCACGTTCGGCGTGCAAAGCCCGGACGTCCGCTTCCCGGCTTCCGCTGCTTAGGACCATCCTGCAGGGACTTTTTATTCAGTAAACTGTTGCAAAATGGCACCCTACCACCTTGGCAATCTCTTCGGCTTCTTCTGGGCGAGCAACAAACTGGTGATCACTTCTTTCGCGAACATTTTGACGAATTTGCAATAAAACAAATAGAATGTTTGGATGCAGCACTTGAAAGTAAACATAAATAAATACACTTTTGACAGAAATTAGTCACTAGCTACACGAATTAACCCAATACTCAAGTTTGAACATTTTCGCATTATTTTCTGCCGCACCCTGTATTTGAGAAAAAAAAATTCTTTTTACTCAATCATTTTATTTCGTAACAATAAGTTTCATTGTAGTGATTTTTTTAATTAATAAAAAGAAATAAAAAATTTGCCAATATAACGGAAAATTGGCTTTGTAATTCAGTGTAATTCAATGGTTATTTTTGGACAGAGAAAAAAAATGTATGTTGAATTTATCAAACGAAAACTATACTTTGATTTTCAAATACAAACCTGGAAAGAACGTTGTCGGAAAAAAAA
>JASCZW010019260.1:0-14064 GCA_034211315.2 Aedes japonicus
ACAGATTCGCTAAATGACTCGATCACACACGCTTAGACAAAAATACGGAAAAGTCGGTAAAAAATAACGAAAACCGCACGAAAGTGCACATACACAGAGACAAATTTGATAGTCCATTTCACCATTATTGGGGTGTAGGATGACTATAGCAGTATAGTGATTTTGATCCGACTATTGTCATAGTCAAAAGAACCATTACAAATAGTTGATTCAACATCAACTATATTGTCAGAATAGTCCATGTAACTATGACCCTGGGCAAATATACCATGATCGTGGTTAATTCGACCTGGTTATTATATTAACTATTAAATGCAATACTCATCTTGACCATGATTTAATTGTCGGTACAACGGTGAAATTTTTCTCAGAGTACTGAAAGATTACCGAATTTTCGGTACTGTTGGAAGGAAGGTAAAAACGTTAGTAATAATTATTATTTAATTTTTCGCGGTTATTTTTAACCGGAATTGTTTGCAGCCCAATGAGAACATTTAAACCAAATTTAGGTAAAATATAACCATAAAATTTGTCCATTTTGCTTAACAAATAAGTAAAACCAAACGTTTTCTTTCGGTAAATTATACCAATACTTTGGGATTTGCTACCAAAACCTAGTTTTTGATAAAATTAAAACCTTATTTTCGGTAATCCTATCTTGGCGTTCACAGTACACAACAGTGAAACGTCAAAAACGCATTCAGCACGGTTTACCTCTACAGTGGCGCCGCAGCATGGTCGGGTAATAAATAAACAATTTAAACTCAATTACACGGAGAAAAATCAAACAAAAAAAGTCCAATCGAGGCAAATGGATTAATCGTAAACTAGGATAACTAATTAAGAATGGGTGGACAATGGACAAATCCAGGTTAAAAAAAGGAGAAGACACCGAGTGGTGAGAAATCTGACAGCTCCCATGCTAAGGTATTGGATGAAATTTTTTTTCTGACATTCGGAAATAAACATTATCGCTATGGCTGGTTAAGCTGTAAATGTGCCAGTTTCCTCACTCATCCATCAAAAACGACAACCTCGATATTTGTTCATCCGTTTGGCAAATAGGGCATAACGCCTCCACCCGAAACGTTCCACAGCCGTTAGAATTTTTTTTTTCAAGGTGTTTTAGCTGCTCCAATAAGGCATCAAAAGCCGAGTTCTCAATACGTTTGACGAAAGAAAGTTATTGTGAGATAAAATTATGATTTAATCTTAAATACATTCACTATGAAGCAAATACGCGGTGCTGAAGAAGGTGGCGGTTGTGATATTGAGAAATTATTTATTCATGACTAGCTGATCCCGGTGCGAGCGTTGCTACGCCTGCAACTAAATGAATGAACATTACATAGAACTGACGTTTTTTAATGAGTTTTTTTTTAGTAATAAGGAGTTCAAACTTCTATCAGAACATTCTTCTTACCCAGACAATACACAGTTTGTGGCTTAGTTACCTGGATAATTCTCAGGATTGGTTGAAATTTGTGTTTGAATTCACCATAGAAATATTTCTTGCATTCAAAAAACCCCGCATACCATTTTTGATTCCATTTGCTTGATTAGTTCTCAAGCTATGCAGAAATTTGTGTTTCATTTGTATGCGAGCCGGAAGGGGGAAGCGGTCTCAAACAATCATAAGAACCTTCCCCAGCCCCAAAAATACCTGCATACATATTTTCACTCCGATCGGTCAGACAGACAGTCAGACAGAAATCCATTTTAATATAAATAAAAATCCTGTTTCCAATAACCCCCACATGCCAAATGTGGTTTCATTTACTTGAATAGTTCTCGAGTTATGCAGGAAATTGCGTTTCATTTGTATGAGAGCCCCCCCCCCCCTTTCAGAGGGCAAAGGGGTCTCAAACCAAGTCTGACCTTCAAAAAAATCCACATGCCAAATTTGATTCCATTTGCTTTATTAGTTCTCGAGTTATGCAGAAAATTGCGTTTCATTTGTTTGAGAGCCCCCCCTCCCCTTCAGAAGGCGGAAGAGTCTCAATGACCATAAAAACATTTCTCTCATTCAAAGACCTCCATATGCCAAATTTGGTTCCATTTTCTTGATTAGTTCTCGTGTTATGCATAAATTTGTGTTTCATTTGTATGGGAGACCCCCCCCCCCTCAGAAAAAGGAGGGGTCTCAAATTTGCATTGAAACAGTATTCATCTACAAAAACCTCCACATGCCAGATTTGGTTAAATTTGCTTGATTAGTTCTCAAGTTAAACAGAATATTGTATTTCATTTGTATAGGAGCCCCCCCCTTTCAGAGCGAAGACAAATCTGAAACCATCATAGAAACCTTTCTTGTCTTTAAAACCTCACACATGCTGAATTTGGTTTCTTTTGCTTGGGGTCTCAAACCACCGTAGAAACATTTCTTGCCTACAAAACCTCCACATGCCATATTTAGTTCCATTTGTTTGATTAGTTCTTGAGTTATGCAGAAAATAGTTTTTCATTTGCATGGGAGTCCCCCTTTCTAAAGGCGGGAGGGGTGTCTAACTATAATAAGATCCTTTCCCGGACCCAAAAACCCCAGCATACAAATTTGCATAGCGGTAGGGATAGTTCTCATGTTTGGTTTAAATTTGTGTTTCGTATGTATGGTAGCTCCCATTTTCAGAGTGAGGAGAGGTCTTAAATTACCACAAAAACATTTCTTGCCTTCAAAAACTCACCCATACCAATTTTGGTTCCATTTGCTTGATTAGTTCTCGAGTTATGCAGGAATTTGTTTTTCATTTGCATGAGATCTCTCCCTTTCTAGAAGCGGGAGGGCTCTCGAACTATCATAAGATCCATTCCCGGACCCAAAAACCACTGAATACAAATTTGCAAAGCAGTAGGTATAGTTCTCATGTTTGGTTGAAATTTGTTTCATTTGTATGAGAGCCCCCCTTTTTAGAGGGAGGAGGGGCTTTGAACCACCATAAAACATTTCATGCCTTAAAAAACTCGTCAATTCCAAACTTGGTTCCATTTGCTTGATTATTTCTCGAGTTATGCAGAAATTTGGGTTCCATTTGTTTGAGAGCACCCCCCCCCCCCCCTTCCTCTTCATATGACGGAAGAGTCTCAAATCACCATAGAAACATTTCCCTCCTTCAAAAACTTCCACATGCGAAATTTGGTTCCATTTCTCTTAGGGAACGTCCATTAATTACGTCACGCAAAAATTGACTTTTTTAAACCCCCCCTCCCCCCCTTGTCACGTTTTTTGTATGGACCTCCAATTTTTTTTGTATGGATCGTCACGTTTTCTCAAACCCCCCCTCCCCCCTTACTGCGTGACATAATTAATGGACCTTCCCTTATTAGTTCTCGAGTTATGCAAGAATTTGCGTTTCATTTGAATAGGTTCCCCCCCTTTCAGCAAGGGGAGGGGTCTCAAATCAACATAGAACAATTTTTTGTCTTCAAAAACCACCGCATACTAAATTTGGTTCCATTTGCTTGATTAGTTCTCGAGTCATGCAGAATAGTGTATTTCATTTGTATCGGAGGCCTCCCCCCCCCCCTTTAGGATGGAAAAGGGTCTCAAACCAACATAGAAACATTTCTTGTCTTGAAAAACCACTACATGCTAAATTTCGTTCCGTTTGCTTGATTAGTTCCCGAGTTATGCAGAATATTGTGTTTTATTTGTATGGGAGCCCCCCCCCCCTTTTATGACGGGGAGTGTTCTCAAGCTACCATTAAAACCTTTTTTGCCTTCAAAAACTCATACATGCTAAATTTGGTTTCTTTTGCTTGATTAGTTCTCGAGTTGTGTAGAAATTTGTGTTTCATTTGTATGGGAGCCCCCCTTTCTAGTAAAGGGAGGGGTCTCAAACCATCATAAGATTATTCTCCGGCCCCAAAAATCCCTGCATACAAAATTTCACGCCGATCGGTCCTTCCGCTCGCGAGTTAAATCGTGACAAAGGAAACCCCAACTCATTTTTATTATATAGATATTGGCGAGATCCAGGAGTCACATAACTTCTCCGCTTAGAAACCGAAATTTATCTGTGTTTCCTACTTAATATCCTCTAACGAAGCTCCACCAGCTGCAACATCTTCACGAAGGTTGTCAGGCATGATCGTCTTCTTCAATTACTCGGATCCTCTCAATGAAAAACTGATCCAGTGACTAGCTGCAGAGGTTTTGCTTTTTCACAATATTCCTGAATATGGATGTGATGATATTCTGCCTGGGGGTGCGACACATCTAAATCCAGATTCAAGATGATCGAAAAATCCCACGCTAGCGAATCAATCTTTAAAAAATCTTGTTTCAGCTTGTGAATCTGAATCCATCAACTTGCATCGTGCTGCATCTTTTTGCAGAAAATCTTTTAAATCTTCATCAAAATCTTCAAAATCTTCTTTCTATCTACTAAGCGTGCGCACATCGCACAAAAGCAAAACAAAAAAAATCCTGCATCTGAGATAGAGTCACACCCCCTGTATTCTGCCTCCAATTTGCTCCAAATATGTGCCTTTAATTGAAGCTTTGTAGTGATATCATGTCACAATCTATTAATTTGATCGCTTACCTCATCAATTGTTCCACTCAATTTTTTTCCTCAAAAACTGGAAGCTATGAACTGGAACTTATGATGAATTTTCTTCTTATACTTATTACTGTTTCGTGACAAAACAAACATATTGAAACGACACCACAACAATTTATAACGTCAATTATCCAGGGTTGCCAGGTTATATCTTTGACAAGTACAAATGTCAAAAGTGTGTCACAGAGTGCCACACATGTTACGTCATGGTGTCAGATTTTTCTTGAAGCGTGCCTGGCACACTAGTCTTAGTGATGATGATTGTTTCCCAATTTATAATATCACACATGTTCAGGAATTATTTCTGATTAATACCAAGAAAAAGCTTAATTTTTCAAATAATTAATTTTAAATAAAGAATTTAATTTTTTGATTAGATTATCGTTAGAACAGGTTTTTCGATTTCACTTTAAGCCTGGCAAAAATCACTGTTTGAGGAAGATCCACAACGATTTCAACTCGAAAATTAGATAAAATGTATACAACTAGAAGGAATTTTGTGATTTCTCATAACAAAGATGGATGTTTGTTTGCCATCCGGTTTCACTCACATTTGAGTAATTTTAACTCAAAAACGTGAGAACCGAACGTCACACAGGATACGTTGAGTTTTTTATTTTGGTATGAAAACGAGTGACGGGTCGATTGTTTTACGAGCACTACTCGATAAAAAGCTTATAAATTAATAAACAAGAAAATAATTTTAAAAATTTTCCATAATTCACAAAATGTTTTTTTCCGGCTTGTAGACCAGAGCAAATATTTGTCATTTTGACCGAAAGTAATGTTGACGTCTGCTCGAGTGTGGGTGAAATGTCAATCTTTCTCGCGAAATAATCGAACGGAATATTATTTAGTGAAATTCGTGGAAACCTTGATTTTGTTTGTTCATGTACGAGAGTACAAAGTTTCGTAACAATATGAGACCCTTCGGACCAAACCTATACGATCATCAAAAAAAATTTTTAATTACTTAACATTGAGTATGCTCGAATGAGCGTTTATGTGAGAATACTACACGCTAAGATCAGATTACCGAAAATACGGTTTCAATTTTACCGAAAATTAGGTTTTGGTAGCAAAACCTAAAGTATCGGTATAATTTACCAAAACAAACTAGGGGTGTCTCGCTGATATCGAGCGCAGCAAATTTGAATCAGATTGCAGTCACTTCAAAGTGAATAATCTCGATTTCCTCGATTTGCAATTTTCGATCGATCTAGTAGCACGGTCAATTTGATTGTTTTGTTTCACCGTGCTGCAAAAATATTTATTTGAGAATAATTTTCCCCCGAAGGTTCTTCTTGTTGAGGATGGCACACGCGTACAGGAACAGGTACAGTACGATCATCTTTCCAAATCACTAACGGGACACCATTATTGTGGGCTTTTACGAGGCGACTGATGCATTCAAGGTAGTTGACGACATTGAAAGCAACTCTCTCGTGGATACAGCATATGTTCAACTAGCACTCTCATTAACAAAGGGTGCAGCACCGTTTGTACTGCAATATTTTGGAACGGATAATTCTTTCAATTCAGTGAAGAACCGTGAAAACGTGAAGAACCGATGGATTCACACAGAGCGTGAATTGAAGGGAAACGGCATTGAAGTAATTGGTTATGCAACCGGCGGCGATCCTAAGGCTTTGAAAGAAATGCTCGAATATCTTTTCTTCCACAAGTCGAAATGTTGCTCTGGAGACAGTGGTTTATCATGCACGAAGGAACCGAACCACTGTATGCTCAAGATCGATATACTTATGTAATAAAATACGAAGCCGCTTTCTCAAATCAAACGGCAGTATGGAAATTGATAGGTGATAAAGCTACAATTGGTGAAAAAACATCATTCATTTAACTTTCTATTTCACATGGTGTTAGATGATTACAATAGCCCACTTGCAACAGCTTGTTGAGCGATATTCAAAGGACAAGCATTCATTAGAGGCTAAGGATTTGATACCTTGTAATCGTATGAAATTCAATCCAACTGAAAAAATCATGAAGAAGGAAGTAAACAACATGTACAGGGCTCCAACGGCACAGTTGCACTGTTAAGAGTGATGTCTAATATTAATATGAAGTTAAATGATGAAAAGTTAAAGTCACTAGATCGAATTTTTAAAATATGGTTTGTGTTCCTCACTTTATATCTATAAAAAATATTCAATATAAGTAATTTTTGCAAAATATTAGGTTTGCACAGGTAATTAAATAAAAACACGTTATGTTAATTTGAACAAAACTGTTACCCAGAACGCCTACCTTTGCACAAAAATAAACGCGCATGCATTGGTGTTGCTGGCAAAAAAATGTCGTCTACAAAATGTTCCCGAGCAGTTCTTAGCCTTGAGCATGTCTAGCCAAACAGCTGAAGACTTATTTCGTCAGCTAAGATCGTCAACCGGCATGGGTGATAGGGCAACTAATTTTACGGTGAAGCAATTTGGAGAGCGAATCAGAAAAGCGAACATAAAACTGACTATCGCATACAAACATGGTAAAACTTTCACGTTTGATAAAGTTGCCAAAGAAATATCAGAACTGAACGTTCACCCTCCCCCCAGGGCACTCAAACGTAGAGCTAAAAAAACCATATTGAGAATGCACGTTTTGCTGTTTCTACCTTGTTGCAGTGATTGGGAATACCTGTGGACGAACAACAATTCTTCGATGGGATAACCCTCCGAAATAATGAATTCGAGTTAGTCAGCATCGGTACCACTTTCGATGAGTTGGACAAATTACAACCAGAAATATTAAATCAACCAGCCACAGATGTCCAATCTTCTGATCCAAAGTCAGATGCGTCTCAAAGGGACCACACTGGAGTTTCAACCACGAACCAAACTGATACCCGAAATTCTGCATTCGAATTTGGGACTACAGGAATCAAGCACGTCGATAGTTACTTTAAGCTAAATGAACCGCCGCAATTAACCAAAACTCAACGGAATACAGCGGAATTGATTTCCGAGCCTGAGCTAGATTCGACATGCTGGACGGAACTCGAAGCGGAAGAAACAGTTTCCTTTAACTATCCTGGAGATAATCGTGACCAACTGCAAGCTCGAAAGGTTTATTTAGGTTCCCGATTATTTCGTAATTTCAGTGGTTCTTTAAAACTTAAAAGCACAACCAGTACTTTCAAGCACACATTTGTGGTAAAGGACGATGATGGAAAAATCTACAACATAAAAATTGAAACGCTTAAATGGATGGCTACTGTTGGGAAACGTCAAACCATGGTCAAGTTACTCCGGTATAGAACCCCATCAATGAGACGGGCCAATTTGAATGCCAATCAAACAAACTGAAACGATCCAAGTCATATATACATCTTCACCTTACATTATATTGAATACTCTACCATAAACAACTAAAACATCCTGAACACCGAACGTATAGAAAGATTCAATTTGAGAAAGGCGTTTATTGAACCGCAAAGCTATCACTATCTTTTTTGCTCTACTTTGTATACGATCTTTTAATTGAAACTACCATGTCGTGATTTGTACTACAAAATTCATAGGTACTTGTCTACGGCGTCAACATAATTAAAAACTAAACTTAACCTTGAGTGCAAGAATGAGAGTTGAATAGTACTAGTTAAAAATTTGACCTTGAGCTGCCGTCTGACGTTGCTGAAATTCGAGTCGTTGCTAAACACGACTACTGCGTCGCATGTTCTGCAGTAATGTGCAACGAATTGAAGTTGATGCAGTCACTTGAATAATTCGAGTGCTTTATTAAATAGATTTGATTGAATCATGTGAGACGCCCTTGAAACAAAACGTTTGATTTTACTTGTTCTTCAGTAAAGTGGATGTAACGAACGCGATAGCATAAGAATCATTGAATAAATGTATATTCGATTATCATTTGCGCGTGAGTCATTTTACTCATCGTTGGCATTTTGAACTATGCAATCGGCGTGCCGAATGGCACTTTCTTTCTTTCAATTTGCGCATAATAGTTTTGTTGTCCTTAACTATCGGTTAGTCATAAGTAGAGAAAGATAATTGAGAAGACTGCCATAAAGCAAGAGAAAAGATAAGGTTGTAAATCTGCGACGATGAGTCATCATTGATAGGATTAAGAACCGGCCAAAGGCAACAGCCGGTAGTAAATGCGTCACCGCGTAGATGATCAGGTGAAGATTTTCAGAGTAATTGTATTATATAAGGCCTAGGTAGGAATAAAGTTTAGTTCTTAACTGCAACTTCGGTGGTGTATACTAATCCGAAAGCCGGCTCGTCGAGCAGACAGTGGATTTACAGATTTTATCGTTATATTTTACCTAAATTTGGTTAAAAATGCTCTCATTGAGTTGTTAGCATTTTCGGTAAAAATTACCGTACAAAAATAAGTAAATATTAATGTTTTTCCTGGTTTTCTGCAATACCGAAATTTCGGTAATCCATGTTTACCGATAATTTCAGTATGTGCACTTTTGTACGATTTTCGGTATTTTATGCCGAATTTTTGGTTTTCTTGTCTTAGCGTGTATGACAGCTGGCGAAGTGATAAATCTGACAGCTCCCATGTTAAAGTATAGGACAAAAACTTTAAAATGCTTCCCGCATAATCACAATCCATTCCTGGACCATTTCCCATATTGTTGACGACCGTTCCCGTTATCGTTCCGATATTTATCGTTATAGTTGACAACTATAAACTAACGATCTCCTTTATAGTTTTAACAATATGTCAGATGGTAAAAGGCCAAATAACAATATGCTGAATAGGCGGTTAAGTTAGGTTAACATAAAAAATGGCAATTTTCACGAACAAAATTTTTGCGGTACTCTATCTCAAACAGTTGGAATATAATCCAGACCGAGTGCAGACAATAATAAACCATTCAATGACAATATGGCAAACATTAACAATATGTGTTAATGTAGAGGTTGTATGGTGAAAATGAGAATAAACTAATCGATAACTATAACATAAAATATAATAATATATCTTACATTCGAAATATAGTTTCGACTAAATAGCAAATTGTTTCTCGTTATGCGGGTTCTAATTAGTTCATATGCAATTTTAATTAAAAGCGGTTTGTTGTTTGATGGAAGAAAAATCCAAAACTGCAAAATAGTGGCATTATTTGTTGTCGTTTTTGATGGATGAGTGAGGAAACTGGCACATTTACAGCTTGACCAGCCATAGCGATAATGTTTATTTCCGAATGTCAGAAAAAAAATTTACATCCTTTACCTTAGCATGGGAGCTGTCAGATTTCTCACCACTCGGTGTCTTCTCCTTTTTTTAACCTGGATTTGTCCATTGTCCACCCATTCTTAATTAGTTATCCTAGTTTACGATTAATCCATTTGCCTCGATTGGACTTTTTTTGTTTGATTTTTCTCCGTGTAATTGAGTTTAAATTGTTTATTTATTACCCGACCACGCTGCGGCGCCACTGTAGAGGTAAACCGTGCTGAATGCGTTTTTGACGTTTCACTGTTGCGTACTGTGAACGCCAAGATAGGATTACCGAAAATAAGGTTTTAATTTTATCAAAAACTAGGTTTTGGTAGCAAATCCCGAAGTATTGGTATAATTTACCGAAAGAAAACGTTTGGTTTTACTTATTTGTTAAGCAAAATGAACAAATTTTATGGTTATATTTTACCTAAATTTGGTTTAAATGTTCTCATTGGGCTGCAAACAATTCCGGTTAAAAATAACCGCGAAAAATTAAATAATAATTATTACTAACGTTTTTACCTTCCTTCCAACAGTACCGAAAATTCGGTAATCTTTCAGTACTCTGAGAAAAATTTCACCGTTGTACCGACAATTAAATCATGGTCAAGATGAGTATTGCATTTAATAGTTAATATAATAACTAGGAAAATGGTCGAATTAACCACGATCATGGTATATTTGCCCAGGGTCATAGTTACATGGACTATTCTGACAATATAGTTGATGTTGAATCAACTATTTGTAATGGTTCTTTTGACTATGACAATAGTCGGATCAAAATCACTATACTGCTATAGTCATCCTACACCCCAATAATGGTGAAATGGACTATCAAATTTGTCTCTGTGTATGTGCACTTTCGTGCGGTTTTCGTTATTTTTTACCGACTTTTCCGTATTTTTGTCTAAGCGTGTGTGATCGAGTCATTTAGCGAATTCGTTTTTAATTCAGTTCCAACCTGGATCGGGTATTAAAATTGGGTCGACTTGTTGTGTGTTGAACATCAGTGTGTTTGTATTTATTTGTAACACGTATCGAGTTGGAGTTAACACTGGCAATAAGTTCAGGTATCGCAGGTTGGAACTACTTCCAACCAAGGTTCAAAAACGAATTCGGTAATTGTCATCGATGCCGATATCGAAAAGCGAGTGACGTCGATTTAGGTTATGCGTGTCGGTGTGCTGCCATATGCCTCGTAGTGAAAATTTAATTACGGTAAAGTGGTCGGAGTTTTTGTTGATCGGTGGTTCCCGATTGGTTTCTTGGAGCCGTGTAAGGTTTCTCGATCGAGGATGAATTGCCTAGTACTCGAAGTGAAGCTAGGCGACGATGGTGGGAGCGAAGTGGAGCAACTTTTTTTTTCTTTGGCCGGTGAAAAACACCCTGGGCCGGTACCCGGGAAGCAAAATTCCCCGGTGATTATTGTACCCCCGCTAAGTTGGGTGGGGGGATTCCATAGCTGCTGTAGCCGTTGGTCCCCCATGATCCGGATTTCAGTCAATCCCTAGCCTAGCAGGTAAGTGATTTCTGCCCTAACCCCCCTTGTGTATTTTATTCTTTATTTTTAGGTGAGGTGTTTGTTGCAGTAGCTGGGTGAATTTGTGTTTTTTTGCTTTTGGAACGTTCGGTGTCGGATTTTGGAGAATGCTTTTTCTTAGTATGCTTGTCCAAGAGCCGTAGGTGAGTCTTTCAGTGTTTTTCCTGTCCTGGAGTGGCCGTAGAAGCCTCTTGGTCAATAAGAATTGTGCATTGGGGGAGGGTAATGCCACCATGTTTTTTTTTGGATCGGTGCTTCTTTTGCCTCCTTTCCAAGAAAGGGGAAGAACCGCCTATTGGTAGTCGATTTGTTTGTTTGTGTTTAAACGATGCGGACGCTCTACCTACAGAAGCAGACGGTGAGATCTCGCTGGCGGCGGAGGTGTGGGAGCCGCTAGGAAATAGTGCTTAGGTGGAGTCTCAGACTTCGTGGTAAAGTTTCACTTCTTTTAGGAAGCCGGTGAGGTTTTTTGAGCCTATAGCGTCGTCTTTCAAGATGCCCCTGATGATGCCGGAGATGCCGACTCGGCGTCCCATAAATCATATGTTGCGGAATTGGATCGAGTATTCGGGGGCATTGAAGGTGGTTTATTCCGATTAGTTAGTCGGTTGGATTTGCTTAGCGTCACTTTAGTATTAGTTCCCGTTTCAATTCCAGGACGCCGCTTACACACTCAATATTTTTACAGAAATCTATAAAACTTTACCGAATTCTCAACAGCTGTATGTTCGGTAATCCCATTTAAGCTGTTCAGAAAGCGGTAAAATTTCACATATTTCTGTAAAAAAAATCTGAGTGTGTAGGGGTATGGGATTTTCCACCCTTGTCCGTCCCTGTTTTCTAGTTTGTTTCCGTCAGATTTCTTCTATTTTCGTTGTTGTTCTTCATATTACCTGCTGGACTCCCCCGATGCGAAGGGATGTCTACCGTTCCGGTGGGCTGTGACGTCCGGTCGACAGGGCCGACCAGCGGTGCGCGCTTGGATGATCCTACAGTTTTGGTTTCCGAGACTCCTGCAATCACGCTTGAGGTTAGTATAGTTTTTGGCCTTCATTTTGTTTTCCTCTCTCGATTATGTACGTCTCCTTCATTTTTCTTTTCCGATTTTTCTAGAGCAATATCTGCATGCTCCCAGGGGCAGGATCGAAGCAGAAACTCAAGAAACATCGTCGGCGTTGCAAATTCCCAGAGAAAGCTACAGCTGAAGCGATCGGAGCCAATGCTAGACCCTCGGATAGTGGATTTTTTCGACCCAGTGAAGGTCACACCAGTTCGCGCATTGAGCAACGCGACCTAGGAACGGAAGGAGCAACTGTGTGCGAATCTGGAAATCGATCGGGAAACGAAACATCTGCAACGCAATCCGAACCAACTCTGATTGTCCCGACGCTGACGGGAAGAACGGACCAAAGAGGAACAACAGATGCGTGTCACACTTCAGCTGCATTTGCGGGAGCAGGCGTGGGTGTTTTCACTCATGCAGAAAGTATTGCAATGAAGCCAGAGGTGAGTGTTGCGATCCCATGTGAAAAAGTCACTTTTTGCGTGACATAATCAATGGACGTTCCCATAGAAGCAATGTTTGAAGTGTTTGCTTAGAAATCCAATTATTGCAATCGTTTTAGCTGTAACAATTGGTCTATGCCACTTTTTTCTGGGAATATCTAGGGCTGAGCGCTGCTTGTCTGTGTTAAAACCATAAAAACAAAATGCTTTTATTAATATTTTTTCAAAACATCATTGTTGATGAGACAAATTACAATTGATGTTGAAATATCACTAATACGAACTAGAGTGGTACTATTTTCCTATATCCACACGAAAACTACTTTTTCAAACTAAAATGAACATAAAATAGGTGATTTTATCCTTTCTAACTACACTAGTTGTCTGGTAGACCGTCTCAAATACCACAAACATGGTCCAACACGCTGTAATGACACCTAGTGCCTCGTCACCCATAAATCAGCGCCTGGGTCAGTGGTCTAATAACTCTTCGCGCGCTAATGGCATAGTTCCCCTGCCGCTTAAAGAGTTGCCACTATGATGCTAGGTTAGCTAAGGCCAATTAATTGGCTGATGAGGAACGGGAGCTAAGTTGTGACTATGAAGTGTGTGCTTGTTAGTTGACGTAGTCTACTCGAACATTCTAGAGTACTAAGAATGGCTAAGAATACTGTAAAATTATGTACGTGTTGGGAACATTTCGGTAGTAGTTGGCAACTGACTGAAAAAATCACCACTTTCGAATAGTGATGGCTTTGGAAATGTCAAGTTTTGTTTGTAAATTTTAACAACTAACAAGATAGCGTGAAAAATAAGTTTTGTAAGAAGAAGAGATTTGAAATATTTTCTATATTATATTATGAAACAATGATTTTTCCGTTGAGATGTACCTACAATTAAAACAAAGGATCAATTGTGTCCAATCTATCTCACTGATAATTTATTTTAAATTTTAAATGATTGAATTAAAGTATTTTCTGTTACAATTGAACTTTTACAGGTGAGCTGAGCTGTGTTTTTCCTTGAGAAGAATTAATATTATTAACAGTTACAAATTGGTTTCCAACGTCATGTGAGAAGGCTGTTAATTCGACTAAATTCTTTACTTCCGAGTGTCGGTAGTGAACAAACTTTTGCTGTAGAAAAACTCAGTTGCTGCTGAGTGCAAGCGCTTGTAAGCAGAGTCTTGTGTGTCTTTCAGAAGTGTAGCTACAATTTCGAAATATTTTTGGTCCAATG
>JASCZW010019261.1:0-14062 GCA_034211315.2 Aedes japonicus
GGGGAGGTAGCTCATCAACTCTGCCGGTCCGCCTCTAAGCATCTAGCTATGAGGTACCAGGTGGTTACACACCGATTACCTGTCGATCTTCCATGTTTGGAAGACGTCTGTATTGAATTATCTCAAATTATAATATTCCGCCCACTATATCACAAAACATTGCGATTTGTTGAGCGGATTGGAGATAAGGAAAGCATTGGGTAAAGGACCAAGTCTCCCCCGGCTGGTGCTAAACAGATGAGCTTGGAAATCAATAGAAGCATAAAGTTGACAGTAGGCGCGGAATGCTTCTGGGCGCTTATTTCGCGAAATACTTCAATCGTGATTCAAAGTGTAGATTACTCTTTGGGACGTTCAACTTGCTTGTTGCAGATATCGGTTCCAGATGTGAAATGGTCTTTAGACTGTAGTTGTGCATGTTGACAGTTTGCGAAAATCAGGGAACCTGCGTCGGGCATCGGTTGTGAACAGTTGTGTCGAGGTTTTGTTATCGGGCATAACGCGTTTTCTGTTGTTTCGGTTACCTATTGTTCTGTGGCGCGAGTGATAGAGTGAACAAAGAAGAAAAGTAAGGCTGCTTCCCGGTGAGAAGTGCTGGTTCGCCGGATGTGGTGGGCGGGTGGTGGGGATCATAATTAATTGTGATCTATATTATTCGTTCGCCATACTCGCTGGGCCACATATCTAGTAACCAACCAATTACTATTCCATTTTGTGAGTGGCTGCAACAGCGTCTGTACTATTGGTGTAAACTGATCTAAATTGGCTCTCATGCTTAAATATAAATTACCTTGTTTTCTCAATGAAAAACTATCATCAGAATTTGTGAGTGGCCCCAATACATCCTTACTGTTGGTGTAAATCGGTTCAAATCGGAAATCGGTACTAATATGAAAATATTTAAGCTTCACACAAACACATGATAAGAAAGCGTATTATATATGTTATCACTAATGAATATCTTTATTATGTTTGCTATCTTTCCATGTATTTAAATGCGTCCTGCACAACATACAAGCGGTGGTGGAAATCAAAGAGCAAGTTGGATGACGAAATCAGTGCAACAACAACCAATAGGAGAAGAAACTGATGAGAACTATTCATACCTGAACTTATCAATTACAATAATCACTAAATCATTATTTCGTTTTCGTTTCAGCGTTCAAACGCCCCTCTCTCTCTTGCTTCACTTTCTGCCTCCTACTATCCTCTATGTAATCAATCTAACACTTGTTGGGACTGGTTAGTTAATAACCGGCGCCTGCTTGTGGAAGATCCCGGTGTGCTATATGGTCTAGGGCATATCAACGGGCAGGCTTGGTAGGTTCTCGCCTAGCCCAAACGCAGATGGGCGGACAGTGGTCTGCCAGGGCGGGAGCTGAGAAATTACAATTACAATAGAAATACTATCATGCAGAAAACATGTGTTTTCTTCAGTTTTTCATGCACTATATTTTAAAATTGTTTCGTCATCGTTATCCTTTACGAAGATGTATTGGATAAAAAAAGATTAAAATTCCGTGTTGATGTCGCAGATAACGAATTAAGTTAACCCGTTCCACTTTGTTTTCACCAGTTCGCTTGTTGAGTACAAGCCTCTGTTATACAAGAGTGTTCAATGCAAGATGTAGCCAGTCGAAGGATTTGTTGACTGAACAAGGTTTCGTGGAGTCGCCAGTCCCTTGTTATGTGAAGACAAGCGGCATTCTGGCCGTAGTCTTCCGAAGGTTCTCATAAGCTGGCTCTGTTGCACCAAGCTATCACGTAGGCAACCAGCTGAAGATAGTCCTGCAGACATAGGATATCAACCTTGCACTAATGGTGGGTTTTTATCACATCACATTATTTTGTGGAATTTCGCATGGATTTTTGCCAATAAGTATGTTTGGATTATTTGCCGTGTTGAACTTGTAACTGATGGTCGCGCCAATTCCAATCGATGACGCATCCGTTGCTCCAAAAATTTCCCTCTGTGGGTTGTAGCACAGACACACCAACATGAAACTCAAGCTTCACTATTGATCAAGAATCCATAACGACCGGTTCAAATGTACAGCGATCCCATCCGTCAAAATTTATAGAATCATATTATCTAGATCAGATAAATGTGACCAGAAATGCTCGGACATGAACCTTGAAGATAGATGTCAGTAATAAGAGTTGAATAAAAATATTAAGTCATTTTCTATTCCTGTCATTTCTGTCGATTTGTCTGTGGTTGTAGTACGTCAAAAACAAATCGGAGGGGAGGATCTGCTTGAAGGTGGAGAAGGCTTTGTTGCATTCCGCTGGATAGCCGGTTTTGAGATGCTCAACCAGCGGATATCGCAGCTTACATACGCATACGCGAGACGAACTTCCCGTAGTAATTGATCGCTCCCAGAAACGATTGAACTCCAGAGACGTCTGTCGGTGCTGGCATGTTGCAGTTGGCTCCGACTTTCGCTGGATCCGGACGCAGACTTTGCCCAGTCGATGAGGTTTCCCTCGATATTTAATTTGTTTGGAGGCTGGACGAGCATTTTTCAACTGTGATGGTGAATCTGAACTCATGAATAGGGAAGGTCCATTAATTATGTCACGCAGTAAGGGGGAGTGAGGGGGTGGGGGTGTTTTGGAAAACGTGACGATCCATACAAAAAAATGTGAAGGTACTTCCTCTTTATATTCTTGAATAATTTATAGACATCGTTGCACGGAGAGGCTTAAGATCAACAATATAGTGCTAGTCCCATGTACAATTTTCTGGAAAACCGAATAGAAGCTGTTTCAACAACCGCACGGTCTCTGTGAACTAAGATATGGCTGATTTTACTCCCGCTTCCCTTATATGTTTGAAAAATTTATAGATATCTTTGCTATGAGTCGCTCAAGATCAACAAAATAGGACTAGTCCCATGTGAAATTTTCTGAAAACCGATAAAAGGTTGTTCAATATACCGCACGGCTCTGTAAACAGAGATTTAGCTGATTTTACCCCACTTCCTCTTATATTCTTGGGATGAATAATTCAACTATATGGATTAAACTGGGGTGAAATCAGTCATATCTTCGTTCACAGAGCCGTGCGGTGGCTGAAACAACCCCGTTTCGATTTTCCAGAAAATTGTACATGGGACTAGCACTATTTTGTTGATCTTGAGCCTCTCTATGCAAAGATGTCTATAAATCATTCAAAAATATAAGGGGAAGTGGAGTAAGATAAGCTCTTTAACTCCACAACCCTATCCGCGCGGTGTCTGAAACCAGTTCCATTCGATTTCCCAGACAATTTCCAACCGGAAATGGCCTTGTTTACAAACCGCGCTTAAACGCGACAACAGTTACAGATTTTTTTCTTAGTTTCCATCAGTTCTTGCCCACTGTTGGACGGCTTAAAGATGGCGCCAATGGTCGATTTAACGACTCCGCCGACAAGCACATCGTCGATAATCCCAAAGTGCAGCTGAGTCCACAAGCTGCTGAACGCTTCAGGTGCCGCCTTGATTTCTGGTGGAAGTCGATTCTATCGATAGAGACCACGGTGAGCAACTCTCTACACTCAAAAAATCGACAAGTTGTTTCCACGTGAAATGCACGTAATTTTCGTCCACTACCAAAACCAGTAACAAACACATGGAATTCACGTAAGAGCTACGTGATTTCCACGTAATCCAACATTGTACGTGGAAAATCACATTAATGTTACGTGATTTTTAACGTACAATTCACTCGAACGTATTGATCACCTGATTTTACTGAAGAAGATTTGATTACGTGTTCAGGTGAAAGTTACGTGAAATTTCACGTGGAAACAACGTATCGATTTTTCTTGAGTGTATAGCTTTCGTCCACACTGAAAGGCCAGTACACTTATAAAAAGAACACATATTTATTGGCGAAAATCTGTGTGGACCTTAGCATAACATTAATGCGTCCACACATATATAGAACCCATGGAGAATCACAAATAAAGTTTAAGTGCCAAATAAAACATATGTCGACACAAAATTTTCATTAGGGCCTAACTGACAAACGTTAACAATGGCTTCTTCCGTAAATTTCTCGTGGCACAAAAGCTTCCCATGTAAGCCTCCAATTCTATCGCATAGGTGAACACTTCCTCTTCGAAATGATCGTGGTGGATTGATTAGGCGAGTTTTCAATAACGAGAAATTTAAGGAAGAAGCCATTGTTTACGTTTGTCAGTTAGGCCCTAATGAAAAATTTGTGTCGATGTGTGAACATACATACACGAAAGAAAAAAAAGTACTCGCTTGAACAGCTGCGGCGTGGAAGTCAATTTTGGGTATAGTTGTGTTAACCGACCTGTTGGGCATAAATAACTTACTTTTTGGGTAGAATTTTCCCAAAAGTTAGTTATTTATACACAACGGCAATGTTAACACAACTATACCCAAAATAGGCTTCCCACACGCAACTGCTCAAATGGGTACTTTTTTTTCTTCCGGTGTAGAGTTTATGTGTACACATAGAATGTATGTGGATTTTAACACAGATATCATTTGTGGGTCAAATTGCAAAAATTTATGTGTGGGACACATAAAATTTAGCATTGCTTTTTTATCAGTGTATCGACTTAAAAGTAGAGAGGTTACAGAATTTTGTTCAATATATTTTTTTCTGCCTGCCTATTTCTCACATGGTGACAATCATTGACGCCAGGGAGACGACTCCACCACCTGGACCCTACCTAACGACTCATGACTGTTATGTATGTTAACTTACTTTTTCGAATCAACCATTTTTCCCAGTGTATGAGGTAATGTCAGTATGAATAAATAAAATGAAAACCGCGTGACGCATATCGAAACGATTAAAACTAAAAGAATATTTTCTTCTAATCCGTCCGAATTATTAAAACGATTTGTTGCGCTACTCGAACCGTAATATAACTCTTTACCGGAAACACCCACAAGAACAGAACATTTGGTGTCAGAAGTGGGATTATTCGCAACAACCTCCAGCGGTTAAAGAGTGAGGTTAGGACCAGCAGGAAAACGCAATTTGGAAGAGCAAAATGGCTCAAGTGACCCCTGAACTTGGCTCAAGTGACCCCTGAACGAGGCTCTGAAGGCATCAATTGGAACCGTCGCACAGCAAGTGAATCCGGATCAAGCCGCAGATCCCGCTGGCCCATCGCCAAAGGTACCTCCGTTTTCCATGTCAGAATACCGCTCCACGGAAGATGCATCCATCTCCGACTACTTCAAGAGGTTCGAGTGGGCATTGCAGCTGAGCCTCATTCCGGAAGCCCAGTACGCGAACTATGCCAGAGTGCACATGGGGCTGAGCTCAACAACGCACTGAAATTCCTGGTGAGTCCTCGTGACCCTGACGACACCACGCAGAGCAGATTTGCGCACCACACCTACGACCACTTCGATCGCTCAAAAGCAAATTTGTCGACAGCATCAGAATTTCGACACATCGTGCAGAGTAACCGTCCAAATACAATGATAACGGAAACGGAACGGAAAACGGCAATTATGACAGTTGCTGCAAATGACTTCGATATTTCCATCAGAATCGGTTTCTGGATCTAGCCTGCTTCTTCCGACAAGCAGGCACACTTCTAGATCGAGCTTTGCCGTTTTCCGTTTCGTTATCATTGTGTTTGAACATAATGGGCGAATCTGTCGCTCAATTCGTACTTCGTTTAAAGCAAGGAGCCGCATACTGCGAATACGGCGAATCCTTAGACCGGATGCTGATTGAACAAATTTCTTCACGGGCTCGAGGCAAGAAATCATGTGCGACGAAATCATCGCGAAGAATCCAGCAACGTTTAAGGCTGCATACGAAATCGCGCACACACTGGAAGCAACCCGTAACACGGCACGGGAAGTCAACAGCGGGACATCCTCGATGGAACCGGAAGCCACGAACAAGCTAGGATACGAAACTCCAAGAACCAGGAAGTACAGTCGGGCTGCACCAACACCACAGCAGCAGCCGCATCAGCGAGGCTCTCCGGATGAAAACCAACCAACGGGCAGTCATCGGAACATCGGATCAAGCTTCTGTAACGGCTGCGGTGGACAACACATGCGGAACCAATGTTAGTTACGTGAAGGAAGGTGCAATACGTGTAACAAGAAAGGCCACATTGCCAAGGTATGCCGAACTGGTCGTTCAAGGTTCCAGAACTCCACGGATCGAGTACAATCGTCAGAGAATCCAGAGAACGAAAAGAATGGGTCAGGAAAAAAATACCAGTGAAGTTTTGTTCAAACTGGATTTATTTTATTAAAAGGGTCAACTTAAATCTTCAAACTAAGTTTAGTGAATATTGTCATATGGTCCGTGGTCCACCAGTGGCGCAGCTTAGTCGTTATGCTGGAACATGACCGTTGGACGGCAGCCACATCGATTTTTCGGATGCAGCTTTGATCCTGTTGGTAAGTTGCTTGGTGTTCTTGGCCTTCCAATTATCCTTGTATACCATGGAGCTCAAAAGACCGAAGAAATCCTCGATAGGACGGCACTGTGGCAAATTTGTCGGATTCCGGTCTTTTGGGACATATGGTATATTTTGGCTCTCCAAAAACGTTAGCGTTTTTTTTGCGTAGTGCGATGATGCCTTGTCCGGCCAAAACACGTATTTGCCATCCGAGTGATGTTGTTTAAGAAATGGGATGAGTATTTTCTGCAAACACTCTCTTTGGTACACCTCCTGGTTGATGGCCAAACCGCTTGGTTTGAACCACGGCTTCGAAATACCCTTATCGGATATTACGATGTATAACATAACCTTCGATTCAAATTTGTGCTTGAACTTATACATTACTTTTGGAGGAGTAGTAGATTTGTCCTTAGTGTAGAATCGGTCGTTTCCGGTATCTGAGACTTCGAAAGAGGAAAGTAGCTTTCGTCGTCCAGAACGAAAGATTTTCCGCCGTAATTCCGAGTCATCCAGCGGCATTGGGATTTCACGGTTTGAATCTGCTCATCTGTGTACTCTGGGGATCTGGTTTTCTTTCTACACACTATTCCTTCTTTCTTTAGCGTCTTGCAGATGAGTGACTTCGAACAATGGAACTTTCGGGCTGCTTCCCGTTGACTTACCGAATCCTTGTTGTTGAACATGCTGCGCAGCGAGCGGAGCGTTTTTCATTCATTATTTTCGCTGGACGGCCGCAACCTTTCTTCCGGGTTACTCTCATGCATGCCAGGATACGGTATACGGTGGATACCGGAACTTTTTCACGACAAAAATGGTCCACCGTGTATTTTTTTCCACGATCTTCGTTCGCTTGAAAGAATTGTACAACGCGCGCGCGCAGTTCTTCCTGTTTCGACGGCATGCTGAACACGACTGAACATGTTAGAGTGAAATAAGAGTGTATGAAAATTTTCTGGAGAGTGCAACGATTCATTCATCTAAAGTGACATTTCTATGCGGCCGTTTTTGTTCTGATGGAAAAGTATTGAAATCATTCTCATTTTTTAGTGGACACCCGTTAGTTACAGATACTGGACAACCACGATGTAACAGTGACCGGGAAGAAAATGATTAACGTTGAAATCGATGGACATCGTCTGCAAATGGAGCTGGATACGGGAGCACCATGCGGAATCATTTCGGAGTCTAAGCTGAGGAGAATCAAGCCAAGATTTTCTCTGCTTCCGTCAGACGGGCAGTTCTCAAGTTATTCGGGTCATCGAATCAACTGCTTCGGTCGCATTCCTGTGAAAGTCGCGGTTGGATCAGCATCACGTAAGTTGAACATTTACGTCGTTTCGGGAGAACTGATCCTCTTTGCGCGGAATGGATCGTCCAGTTCGCTGATCAGCGGGCGCTGATCAGCTGGAGCAGCTGAAATCGACAAAAAATCACCGCAGGATTCTACGAGAAGGTGGACTATTCAGAATGGGCGTCGCCGACTCACATCGTAGTGAAGAAAAACGGAAGCATCCGAATCACCGGGCAATTACTAGCCCACCGTAATCCAAGTATGATAGTCGACGAACATCCGATACCGAAGGTCGAAACACCTCCTTCAACGGATGAAAGGGGCTTTTGTTCTGTCATCTAGATCTAACTGACGCTTATACGCATCTTCCGGGATCGACAATGCGTTCCGTCATGTGTTCACCATCAATATGGCGGACGCATGGTCTCACTCCGCCCCACGAGAGCTGTAGGCGGCGCAGCAAATATACCCGCTATTTCGGCAACGCAGGAATGGAAACAGTCCCCAGATGGCTCCGGATAACGTAGTCAACTTTTTACGACGACATCATCGTCTCCGCAGACAACTCTCAATGATTCTCCTAATAGACCCCTGCAGCAACCATGCGACAGGCTAAAGCAAAACGGACTACGGCTCAATAAATCCAAATGCATCTTCGCAAACATCATCTCTTGACTGGGTTCCGGGCACAGAATCGATTCGGCGTGGCCTTCACGAATCGGACAAACAAATCGAAGCTGTCCGTGATATGCACTACACGACCGGCAAACCCAGACTCAATTACAACTTTTCCTGGGCAAGGCGACCTACTGGCGAGTGCATTCATCCCGAACCTCTCATCTCGGGCTCGAAGTATTCGGAATATGCCAGCAAACCGACACGTTTGAATGGACCCCAGAAGCAGACAAGGCGTACCGGAGATCTGGAACAGGCGCTTATTTCATCGCAAATTTTGATGCCGTACGATCCAGCATTACCGCTTATTTTGGCAACGGAAGCGAGCAAAACAGGATTGGGAGCCGTACTTTCACATCAGCTGAGCGTACTTTCGCATCAGCCGTACTTTCGTTGGAACGGGAGCGGCCAATAGCGTATGCACAGTTGTACGATGTCTAAAACGGAGCAACGTTACCCCCAGATCTGACAAAGTAGCCCTAGCAATTGTGTGGGCGGTCAAACGGTTTTTTCACTTATCTGTATGCTCGTAAATACCATTTCGATCACGACCAGCAAGCCCCTCACTCAGATACCGCATCCGTCCAGAAAAGTCCCCGCCTACGCTCTGCATCAGCCGAATGGCCAACTATGCCGATTACCTTGCACATTTCAACTTCAACGTCGTCTAAAAGCCAACCAAACCTGAATACCAATGCTGACCATTGTTCCCGGATTCCGAGCAAAGCAACACAGTCCGGCGTCAATAGCTTGTCTAGCGGGGAGGAAATACAGAGGATGAATTTGTACCAGTTTGCGCACCTCCAAATTCTGCAGCTACCAGTGCGAGCCAAAAACATAGCGTCTGAAACCCGGAAGGACCCTCAGCTTGGACAAATTGTTCGAGAATTGAAATTAGGGTCGCAATCTTACACAGTCGGGCTTTTAGAAGCCCCGGAATCGAAATACAACAAGAAGCTTCCGACTGCTTATTCTTCGAACATCGAGTGGTCATTCCAACTGTTCTTCGCCAGGCAATCCTGAACGATCTGCACGTAGCTGGCACTTTGGCGTCGTGGAAAATGAAAGGGACTCAGCACGTTCCTACGTTTACTGGCCCGGAATCGACTCGGGACATCGTACCTCGTCACGCACCAGCACCGCCAAAGCTCAGAAGCCACCATTGGGAATATCCGCTAAACGGTCCGTGGGGAACGTATTCACGTTGATTACGCTGGTCCCGTAGCAGGTGCAATGCCGCTGATAATCGTCGATGCGTCGGTAAATGGTCTGAAGTAAAAGTCACCACCACAACAGCCGCCATGATCAAGATTTCGACGAACCCTTCTCGACGTATGGAGCACCGGTGACACCTCTATCGGACAACGGTCCGCAGTTTACCGCTGCGGAGTTCAGGCGTATTCCTGGAGAAGAGTGGTGTTAACATCACAAACCCTGCCCCCATCATCCTGCAACAAAATGGTCAAGCCGAGCGCTACATCCAGACAGTTAAAGTGCACTGAAAGCCATGGAAACAACGAGTGAAAATTTACAAGCTAATATCAACATGTTTCTGCAGTGCACGGAAAGCTCCTCACGCCGAAACCGGAGATTCGCCAGCGAAATCGGTTCTCGGGCGAAGATCCGAACAATGATTGATCTCGTGATACCGCAGGATACCCGCAACAAAATCTCCGACAAGCAGCGGGCAGCATTTGAGTCTTCGTTCCGTCTATCTGCTCCAGGTGACTGTTTACTTTTTATCAGGAAATGCTCGAATAGACAAATGGATTGCAGAAGACTTGCCTGATTGGGAGATCTACACTACGAGATTATTTTACAATCACGGAGAAAAAACAGTTCAGTTTGAAACAACAAATGGTTTGTTGACATCCAAACTAAAAATAGTTGTTGTAAATATCCGTTTTGTTATTTTAAACCAACGATTTTGCTTTAAAACAAGCAGACAGTTGGTTGTATCACTCTAAAGATATAATATAATACAACAAAATTATGGTTGTTCTATACCTTGAAAAGAGGTTTATTATTACCAAAATACAGGTTGTGTTGCCTCAGGGAATCAAATTAAACTTTTTGATTGATTCAACCAAACTGTTGTTTTGTTTGGTGCAAAAACAACTCAAAATTTAGTTTGAAACAAACTATTTTTTTTTTGGATATTACATTTCTCGTCATACGGTCCCACTGCATGATTAAAGTCTTGTTCTAAGGTAAGATGCAAGAATTACTGTTGTAGCTTAGTAAATAAAGGTGATGATTGGTAATAAGGAGACATATTTGCGAAAAAAGTTGAACACTGTAGCCTGTTTATGTGTTTTCGATAATATTACTGTTTGCGGTGAAATTCCTAGTCATCCTATAACTAAATACGGTTTTGAACGATAGCTGAACTGGAACAAGTATTACTCTTGTGCTGTGGTGATTACCTTGAGAAAATGAGGTCTCGATACATATGCACTCGATGCATATGCACTCGGTTCAGTTCAGATCTGTAAATGGAAGCGGCGACGATTGTTTTTATTCCCGTTCTCCACGTCACACACAACTTCCGACATAGTATCTTGACCAACAATTTAATTTGTTATATACATATATGTAAACAATGCTTGTAGATTGTAAACAAAAAACATATATAAGGGTTTGTAATCATTATTTAGTAAATGATAATAGATAAATAAATCATCATAAAATATTTATTAAAACAACAAATAAACAAAATACATCATGAAAAATCAAAATAGTATAATATCGGTAATTTATAGAAACGCTCTATTACATTTGATTTTCAGGACTGTGAGAAGTATACACTAAATTCTGCACTGCATATAAGTTGTTAGCACTATTGGCGGAACAAGACAATTAGTCTAGAGGGGGCCTGTCCGAAATATTATTTTTCCGTTTATAGGAATATTGAAAACAGCGACGAATGAAGCGTTATTGTTAGGACAGGCTATTTTAATTCGACAAATCAAACAGATTTAATCAAATAATCAGGTCCATTCTGGCGCCACGGTGAGACGAGATGCCCTTAAAAGAATGTAGTCTCTACACTGTAGTCACCTTACTCAATCCTTCTTGAGAATTCTCAACTCATCCGAGGTGGAGAATAGACCTGAATCTAAATATATAGAGTCAAGTTTGAATTAAAAATCTTAAAACTTCAAACGAACATCTTTAAAGTCATATAAGAATTAAGATTGAAATGGATAACGCGATTTTAAATCTGCAAGTATGTGTCGGTTGATACTGATTGCCTTCCGCAAGTCCATTCACATTAGCTAGAATAGCCAGCGTTGAAATTCAGTCAGACGTCATGGTAACTTCTCGGTCATGTTTTGATGCGTCTCATGGCTGAGAAGCTCCACTTGCACCCAGCTGAGCTTATGGGGACAGAAGTGAACGCCTGAGCAGCCTATATAGATAGATTGGGTGTAATATCTGACATTCAATTCCGCTCGCAAGGCTTCCAAAGTGCTATACTTAACTTTTTATGTGCGCTGGTGTATGATATGTGGCTACCGCCGCACTGCAGCACGGAAGTCCATCGACGGCAATGGGCCTCTCCTCACTGATTAGACTTGATCAGGCTTTTTAATAACCACTGATCCATCATAATCATGCCATTGTATGAAGAGCCAAAAGGTTGGAGTGGATCGATACACAGACAAAAAGAAACACTGAACCTTCTGCGTTATCCACCGGGATAATTAAGGGAATGCTCGGTCCTGCAGAAAATAGCCGGATATTTTCATAAAATTGAGCCACATAACGCCTAAATCCAGCCTGTTGTATGAGAGATTGCAGACAATATCATTGTTTACGCTCCTTTGGCTTGAATTGCATGAGAGTGGAAATTTACGCGTTTGTTGAAGCCAATTATTTTTTCTGTGTAGTAACATCATTTCTATACGTATCCTTAGGATATATAAGAAATCTCGTTCCAGCAACAAGGTTGAACAATACCTGTCAAAGGAGCAAGCCATTCAATACGAGATGCCCCATGGGCGGGGAGAAGAGCCCGCCCTCCATTCAAAGTCTGTTAGGCAATGGCGATTTGGCAATCCCACTCTGATCAGTAAGCCAATCGAGTGCCCTGATGACGTCCTTCTTACTTCCAGGTAACACTATACATAGTGTATATATTTATGTAAGTGAAGACTACTGCAATCACTCTTATCTATTATTTATGATCTCCGTTCGGTTGATCCCAGAATCTGCAAGACATGTTGTAAAGTGTTCAGTGCAGTGGAGGTCTGTGGTTTGCGCATGACGCATGTTTCTGCCCATTTTCAGTGATAGCAGCCTGATTTCCCAGAATCTTGATTAGAGACATCCTGAAAAGTTTGCTGAATTTGGCAAAATTAACAATTATACATTTTTACTACTGCTGCATGGTCACTACTTGCTGCTTTATGTTGATTTTCTAATAGCAATCCCTTTTAGATTTTGCTATGCTAATAATTATTACCCAGTGTTGCGAAACCGGGGAAGATTTAATTGACAGGAGTTAAAGACAAATGGACATAAAAACGATAAGCAATGTTCAAATCATCTATGAAGTAAAATCAATAAAACAATATCATCAAATACAATGATATTGTGAGTTATAATACAGTAATGACGACAAAATTGAACTGTAAAATCAGACGATAAGTCAAATGGCAAACAGCGCTGCACGAATTTGATCAGCTCAGATTTGAAAAAGGTTCATTTGCAAACCGAAATTAAAAATACATTAGGTAATAAGTGCGAAACCTACAACAGATTCCGGGCAGTGGTAAGCGGCTGCTACTTGGCACCTCAGTGGTCTGGGTTCAATCCCCAGTCGACGTCGGTGGTATTTTCTGAGAGCGAACAATCTGTAACGCCTTCTTTGGAGGGAACAAGCCGTTGGTCCCGGTTCATAGTCATGAGTCGTTAGGTAGGGTCCAGGTGGTGGAGTCATCCTCTCAGCGTCGTGATTGTCACCATGTGAGGAATAGGCCGACGAGAATAAATAAATATTGAAAAAAAGATTTTGCGTTAGTTTCTTTATTCAAGGCACTAGAGAGTTCTAATCATAATTGTAATTCATATAAGACATTGTAATCAAAAGTGAGAGACTATTAGGTGAAATTATAATTTTATTTTGTATATTAAAATAAAATCACGAAAACACTAGTAATGATCAAGAATGATAATGATGATGATAAAGAAAAGATGAGATGGTTATGAAACAAACAATGTCCTTTGAGATAATACATAAGAGTATGGAGATTATAATATGAGCTGAGATCCCATATGTAGCACGACTGCCGTTTTGTTGCAGTTGTAGACAAACTTGCGCATCCATTATGAACCGAGAAAATTTAGGCAATGTATGACAGCCATGAGAAAAATTGAATTTTAAATTTTAAATTATTTTATAATACCTGATGACCTGGAAGAGCTTGTTAGATAAGGAAAATGGAAATTTATGATATGATTTACCGGTCGCACTTTCTTCACTCTGCTTTTTTGTCAGATTGACAACATTGCCCAGTTTACGCCAAACCAGCGCTCTGCTGTTTTAGCTGGCTGTTTTGTGTGTATTCATATGACTCGTGGAGGCGTGGAGAAGAACTGTGTTGTCCAGAGGTCGGTCGCACCCTCCTTAGAAGTTGTCAACTCACCATTTGAAGTCAGTTGTATTAGAATTTATTATGGCGTCC
>JASCZW010019262.1:0-14061 GCA_034211315.2 Aedes japonicus
GAATACTCCCCGATTTACTCCAAATTGTCAAAACTCGGTGGTCGGCTACTTTTGGGAAAAAGTAGTGTGGATTTTTTTGCGTTGTGCTCAGTCCAGGGTTCACGTTGATGTTTCCCAAAGTTATTCTTTTTGTTCGGTTAGGTTGGTAATTGTGGCCAAAGTGACATATATCGTTTTGATCGCTTAATTGTCAGGAGGTCATGCGATGCTATTGAGTTTTACACCAACCTAACATAACCTCGCTAAATTAATCGGATGAATTTCTTTTGACAGGTATTCGTGGTTTGTTTATTTCATCTGTTTGAACTCGAAAACAAACAAACCACGAATACCTGTCAAAACTGAATTCCATTCATCAGGATGAACCACACGTTCCCTAGTGACGTCATTTTGCAAAATTCTATTGGTATGTACGCTATTTTGGAAATTCGAGCTCTATAAGTTTGTCAAGTTTGAAATTGCTAGGGAGAATCTCGTTTTACGTTTAATAGAGAAGTTCGTTTAAGTATTTTCAATGCAGTTTCCGATGGTTTCAGAAATTTGAGACGTAGAACACTCCTTGGGATTAAGCATCGTTTTAGTTTTGCAGTAGTCTTTGTTGAACAGACTTTCAAACGTCGATGAACAATTGGGTCATGCTTATGTTGCTTTCAGCTTGTCAAATGAGGTACGATCGAACTGAGTGTTTTTCTTTGATAACGTTGGCGTTTGTTTTATATTTGATTTATGAATTATTATAATTTTTTTTAAATATTGCGATCGTTTGCATATATTACTTATCTTGATAGATACGCGTATTTCGTCTTCAATGTGCAGACTTCTTCAGTGTCGTGTACTAATACTCGTCGAGTGTGCGAAATACTGTCCATTAGGGTGACCCAAAACGATTTTTTATCAGAAAACCTGGGGGCTCACCTTCCAAATGATAGCTAAGGGTGTAACAACAAAACTTTTCTATGGCGACAATTTGCTGAAATAGTTTATGTATAATAAAATAATATATCTAGTTACTATTTAACGTTGTTATATATTCAACGACAGAGGTCGTAATTGAATTATTTTGTAGCTTTCATTGTAAGCTACCACCAGGCTCAGAAGTACTTTTTCAAGTCTTCTGTCAATCCTAGAGCGCGTTCAACTGGGTCATTTATCACGCACATACTGTTGCATTTTCTCTCGACTTGCATGCACTCAACGTTGCTGCTCCAATTTGAAGGTTCTTCTTTAAGCAGGATTAACATTGTAAATCTTGAAAAATATGAGGGAATTGAATTGAGCCTTTTAACTCTTTTCATATTTTTACTATCACTTTGTTTTTGAAAAGTTAGCGAGCATTTCCTTCTTCACGTTTTCGTCGGCTGTATTGTCGAAAAGCGCCAAGCAAACATTGATTTTCGACAAATACCACAAGTGATTTGTGATTTTTTTGTATGTAGCCTGACTGATTTAAAGTTGCGACACCGGTGAAAGGATCTGACAACAACTTGATACTTGATACTCCAAAACATTGTTTAAACAGCCGCAGTAAAGAGAACAAAAATGTACTAGCTAATAGTCTATTGCTACCGTGCGTGTTACTACTTTGAATATAACTGAAATACTGTTGCATAGCAACCGTAGAAAGCAAATGTGTAAACAGCCATGTAAACTTGATCAAACAGAACGCGCGTACTAAGATTTCTAGGAGAATCGATAAATAAAGATAAATCATTTAACACTCACCATATCAAAACAATGCGGCTACTGTCATATTCTCTTTATTTATATTAAAGAACTTTTATTGTTAGTCATTCAAGTTTAAATTTGGCTTTTAATAATACACTGATATACAGTTTTATCAAAGTAAGATAAGAACCATAGCATCAGTTTTATTTAATTCAATCATTTGAATGAGTAATGGATTTTGAACAAAAAGCTCATATTATTCATAGTTATAAACTGGAAACTATAAAACTATTCCGTAATGTTCTCTAAATTGTGTGTTTATCATGTGTAAACATAATAAATGAGTTTTATTTTTGATTAAAAATAATGTTTTTACATTTTATATATCAAGACTTCAAAACCTATTAAAACAGTGTGTTCCATTAATTCAGTAAATTTCAAATATCTCAGCCAGCTTTGAAGATAGGCCATTGCTTCCTTCGGCAAATTTGTTTGTCATATATTTTTACATCCTTTCATTGTATTAACTGCATAATAGCATTATGCTGGGAACACTTTCATATGAGTAAATGTTGTAAACTAGCAATATTATCATCTTTTTCCAAAATTATAAGAATTGTGATGAAATAACTGACTCGAATCCCACCGTGACATTTTTTTCCTCTTATAGTTTGGACCATAAACAATTCGTTAAATATATAAAAGGTATAGTTTTGTAGGATTTTTAATAACTAGAAATATTTTTTGATTTTCAGTATGAAAATGGGATTTTTTTCAAAAAACTTGAATTAGCGACCTCTAAACAGCATTTCACAACATTGTCGCCATAGAAAAGTTTTTTTTGTTACACCCTTAGCTATTATTTGGAAGGTGAGCCCCCAGATTATCTGATAAAAAATCATTTTGGGACACCCTACTGTCCATCTTTGCGGAGCGAATTTCCCGGGACAGTACGACAACCCGCCGTCACTTGGCTCTCGAGACCAAACCGTAAGTCTTCCGTCCATCCACCACTCTCTCCGCAACTTTTATTCGGCCATACTGCGCTCAAGTCACCTTCGTTTCACCATCGTAGCCACAGGCTTCAGCGCTTTGTTTGGTAGGGCGTTCCTTATCGCCATCTTCTAGTCGTCGAGCCCTCATCCATCGACATAATCGAGTCGTCAAGTTATTGAAAATCCTGAGTATTTGAGCAAGTTTGTTTAATGGCCATGATTTCCTCTTCTCCGTACGTTAACGGGGAAGTCCAACACGAACGAATGCTAAAAATACAAATCAATTGTAGAACTTTAAAACCCCTATTCCTTTTTTTCCCGTTTTGCACGCTTCTTTTGCTATCCGGTTCTATTTATCGTTTCGTGGCTGAGTCCGGGAGACCCTTTCTAGTAAATTCTTTCACTGCTGTTGTCTAATATAAGTTGTTGGCGCCTCCAAAAGTTATGTTTTAACGTTAGTAACCAACAACCGTTCAAGAGATTTCATGAGGAAAGGTCTCGTTAATCGTAAATCGTAAATCGGGCAAAATTTTAAACACGACCAGTGGTCTCTAGTAACGTTTGGAACGAAAACCTCTTTGTTAGGTACACAGATAAAAAGAGACATTGAATTTTGTGTGTCATCTAATGCACATAAAGGGAATGCTAGATTTGGCAGAAATAATGAGATAATTCATGTAAATAATTCATGTAAGCCAGATAACGCCTGAATCTAGCCTGTTGTTTGAAAGATTGCAAACATTGTTGTATGGCGCATTAAATATTGCAAACAATTTCCTTGTTTACGCCTCCTTTGGCTTAGAATTAAAAGATAGAAAATTTTACGCGAGTGTTAATTTTTTTTTTCTGTGTAGTGAACGGTTACAGGTTACGGGTTTACAAGGTTCAAAAAGCCTCAAACCGGAATGAAAAGCAAAACATCACTACGTCAAACCGTGTCCGGAAATTTTATACGAAGTTGCTCACCAAACCATCGTAATGAATAACGAAACATTCGTTAAAACCGACTTTCGTCAACTTCCTGGGCAAGAATATTTCGTTGCCAAGTCTTAGTTCAATTTCCGGAAGATTTTCGAAAGAAGAAATTTTGGAAATTTGCAATGAAGTTTCTGATCTGGCAGCCGATTTCCGAATGTGGTGAAATAAGCGATCCCTTCATCACTTCCGAAACAATCAAAGGAAGAGTGTTTGAAGAAATGTCTCTTCGGTTGTTTATTAAATTCTGGTAGTGTCTACGGCGTAAACTTCTTTATGATCTAGAAAATAGTATGCTCAAAACGCACACCAGATTAAATAAACTAAGGAAGTGGTGCGAATGACGCTGTCGTAACCGGGTCGAGGTTTTCAGCTTCGATCCTTCGCAACTCGCGCCAGCACAACTGTGCTCTACAAAATCCGTCAAATAACTGAATCGATCATGCACATGCACCTACTACAATCTCGTTTGTGCACGCTTCTACGTGAATAGCCTTTTTAATAGTTATTAACACGTTCATGACCAATCACTCAATCAAAATATTGCCATTTATTTTCGAACATTCAAATACAATTGTTGTTATTATTATTTGCAATATCACCATGCAACTATTACATCTACCACATTCTTCCCCTCCTCTACTCTAACAAATAAACTTTTCCATAACATTTATTTAATCGTAATTTTAATTCTTTAACATTCTTCATAATAAACTTTTTTTTTGGCTTTGTTGTCATAATCATTATCACCATGCAACTATTACATCTACCACAGACGCGACACTTAAGATTGATTAATAAATCAGCATCAGTATCTGCATATATTTTTGTTTAAATACGTCGGTTAACTGTTAAGATAAGTTTGAGTTAAACGCTCGATATTTGCGATTGACGCCTTGTACTGAACATGTACTGTTGTTTCCGGTAAAATTTTCTTTTCTCTTGAAGTTTTTTTTTTCACACTCTTTGACACTCTTCTTTGGTGTTTCGAAGTTCACTCTTTATCATGGCCCATTTTTCTGGAGTTCAGGATAGTGTGGTGGGTTCATGTGCTTCGGTAAAAAATCCACAGAATTAGTCGCATATTACTTCAGCACGGTTTTGGAGTAGTGACATGAAGCCAAATAGGGTCACAACAAGGGTTTTTGATAATACTATTTCAAGAATGGCTGCGAGGTAATTCGTCCTCCCCGTGGTGCTGCCTGGATAACGCTTAATGAGCGCCTGGACTCAAACCAGTTACGGCTCAAAACAGCGTCTGTTCTACATGTTAGGAGCGGTTGAGCTATCATCTTGCCAGTGCACCCAGAACTCTACATACATAAGCCGAAAGTGCTGATGGTTCTTATTATTCCTGGCTTATTGTTCTAAGCGCACTTCCACAGTTATTAATTGAGACCTTGTTTTGCCAACCCTCATGCATGATTTTGTATATTGTGTGGCAAGCACAATATACTCTATGTCCAGGGAATTCGAGAAATTTTCCAACCCGAAACATTCTTAGACCGGTTGGGAATGGATTCCACCGCCTCGACTACGCTATCCAAGGCTCCGGTGCTGGTGGTGCGCGGTACTATTGAACAGAAACGTAACGATGGTCCCGAGTACTCGCAAGCTATCCAACGTATTGAAGAACTACAAGTTCTACATCGTATGGCTGCTGTAGGTGTGCTGGAATGGTTCTATGGTGCGTACGAGTTGGGATGGTCATACCATCTATCAAAGGACAATATACACAAATTGGGAACAGTTTTTATCGTGATGGTTTATTTATTTATTTATTTATTTATTGATATAATTCCAACTGACTTAACATCTTATTGGAATGGGGAAAAGCCATGTGGCGTAAAAACCCCCTATAACTAAATCGTACACTACATAAATCAACATGAATAGAAGGAGAGCAAAGCAAGCAAAACTAAATTAATTCTAATACACACAAAACTTGTCAGTAAACTTAAAATAATCTGTCGTGATGGAATCAGTCGTCTAGTGTCTTCGCCATTAATGCCACAATTTCCGAACTAGCGCCTCGTCATCCAACTACGATGAATCCGGTTACGGAAGGTCTCAGCGGAACAGTTGAAATCAAACAGAGCGTAGAGTTCATTGAAGCGCGATGAAATGAATCGAATTGGATCGTGTTGGCCGTAGTTTGCTGCACGAGTTCCGAGCTGTAGAAAATTTCTTGTTCGCAGAACTCGTTCAGGAGCGTAGATGAACAATTCGGCCAGAATTCCTGGAGAGTCGGTTTCACCTAGTAGCACTTTTGCTGTGAAAACTGCTTGCATGACTGTACGCCTATGCTCCAATGTTTCAATACCCAAGAGTAAGCAACGATCCTGGTACGCTGGAAGGTTGACAGGATCATTCCACGGCAGGTGACGGAGTGCATAACGAACAAATTTTCTTTGGACTGCTTCAATCCTCGCAATCCAGATTCTTTGGTACGGGCACCACACCAAGGCTCCAAATTCCAGAATAGAACGCACGAGAGAGCAGTACAATGCTTTCAGACAGGTGGGATCACGAAACTCGTCGGAGATCTTAAACATGAAACCGAGCTGTCTGTTTGCTTTGGTAATCATATCCGTGTAGTGTTGTCTAAATGTCAAACCGAGTCAAGCGTGACTCAAGGTCACGAACAGTATCAACTTTCTGCAGAGGTTGATTGTTTATCATGTAATCAAACGCAATTGGGTGCAATTTTCGATGGAAAGTGATAATAAAGCATTTACTAATACTCAGAGTGAGGAAATTCCTGGAGCACCACTCTTCAAAGCTGCTGATCAAGTGCTGTAGTCGTAAACAATCAGCGAAGCATCGCACAACCACATAAATTTTCACATCGTCTGCATAGAACGACCTGCAGTTAGGTGGAAGTAGCAGTCCAACCTCGTTGATGAAAATGGAGAACAGCAGTGGTCCCAAGTTGCTGCCTTGAGGTACGCCCGACATATTAGTAAAGTAGCTCGATTGAGCTGAGCCGATCTTCACACAGAGTATCCTGTCCGTTAGATAAGATTTAAACCAACGAACTAAGTTATTTGACACACCAAGTTTGTCTAACTTTGCCAAAAGTATAGCATGGTCGACCCGGTCGAAAGCAGCCTTGAGATCCGTGTAAACAACGTCGACTTGAGATCCAGTTTCCATATTCCGGAGACACGAGGAAACGAAAGGTGCAAGGTTGGTTGAAATCGATCTTCTGGGGTGAAATCCATGTTGTTCAGGAGAGATGTAGTGTCTGCAACTAGCGAACAACAAGTCGTTGACGATGATCTCGAAGACTTTTGAGCAGGCACAGAGCGATGTGATCCCTCGATAATTTTCGGCATTTTGTTTATCTCCTTTCTTGAAAATCGGGAACATGAACGAAGATTTCCAACGTGTTGGATATTTTCCCTGTCGTAACGAGATATTGAAAATCTTCAAAAGAGGAATCATGAACACTGCAGAGCAATTCTTAAGTACACATGAAGGAATTCCGTCGGGTCCTGCCACGTTTGAGAGTTTCAGCTTCCGGATTGCGGCTTCAACGAGGTCTGATGTAATCGCAGGAATATTGAAGTCGAACGCGTCTCTGGGAGTATCTCTGAGTGCTTCGCTGACTTGCTCCAATGCTGGCACGGTGTTATTGAAAACACTTTTGAAGTGCTCAGAAAGGAGATCACATTTGTCCACTGGTGTGCTGGCGATTCTGTCGCCAAGATGAATTTCAACCGGTAGCCCGTTAACATTCCTTTTTGTGTTCACAAATGACCAGAACAACTTTGGGTTGCGCCGAAGGTTAGATTGGATCCGTTTTGAATAATTCTTGTAGAGAAGACGATTGTAAATTCGGTATTGGGTACTAGCTTCAGAGAAGATTCGCTTGGTGAATTGATTTCGAGTTTTGCAGTACTTACGAAGAGCCTTCGACCTCACACGTTTCAGGTACCGTAAATGAGCATTAGACCAAGGAGGTTTACGAGCAGGTCTCCTCAGAGGAACAAAATCAGATATAGCCCGGGACACAACCTCGTCAAAAAAGTCTACAGCTTCATCGATAGTGGAGCACGAGTCAAGGAACTGCCAATTTACTTGGGATAGATATTGGTTCATTGCGGCGAAATCAGTTCTTCGGAAGTTCAGACCATGTGGATCAACGATGTTATCAAAGGTAATAGGTACTGATAGATTGATAATAATCTCCAGCGCAGGATGATCGGCGTCGAGGCTAATTAAAGGTTCGGAGGCTTCAACAACAGTACATTCCATTACGGCAGCTTCATTTACCAATACAAGATCAAGCAGTCTCGAGTTACGATTTAACGTTGAATTTATTTGCGTTAAATCATGAAGGCTGAATCCATCCATCAATGCACAGCAGACAGGTGGCATATGCGAACGAAGAACGTCAATTGTGGGATGACCAATCATGGGAACATTCCAAACCAACCCAGACTGGTTGTAATCGCCAAATATTAACGCGTAGTCGTTGTGATCTAAACGGGATAACACCAATGTTGTATATACTCACCTCAACGAACGCTCAATACCTGTTTTCGAGAGAGATAACTCACAGTGTTCATTTTCGTACCAGCATTGCAGAACGAGATGGAGCGCGACGGTTTGAACGATATGGTGATTCGACTCACCGCGAGAATAGGAAAAACCAGAGAATGAGTTCATAAGAATCAGCTCTATCTCTCTCAGACCTTGAGCACGATCGTAATAACTCATGCAACGTTTGACTCGCAGTCTGAGCATTATTTTGTTGAACAAACAATTTCTTGCTCACTCAGTTGATCGCTAGCAGTTGTCTGGTTCGGAAATTCCAGCAATGCGGCCGCTTGTGTGAGACCATGGCAAAACGAGAAAACAAGGAACTGATTTCCGTTGTAATGCTAATCCAGACGGGCCACGTTGGGATAGCGGCTAGTGTGTTGAAGACTCTGATAAGTGAGCGAGTAAATATAATTTAATAAACATAATTATCAATTTAAAATCGATTTTGCATCGCGTCTTGGTCATCATGCGTTAGCCGCAGTGTATGAATCAGAATGAAAACATGAATACTGGAATCATAATGTATATATGGAACGATTAAAGAAATGGTTGAAGTAAAAACTAGAAAATAAATGTATATAATTATTGAGATTTATCTTCTTTTTCTGCTATCTTCATTCGGGAATGGATTTTCAGTGGTATACTGATATTATAAATATCTGTTTTTTTTAAACTCAGCATAACACGCACTTTAATAAAAAGATGGAATGTGACTTTCAAAAACAAATTGGTTTATTTACCTTTGCATCGTACCGTTATATTTCAAATCTCGCGTATCATTTGAAAAGAATAAACCGACGATTCTCTTCCTCGACTTCCTCTGTTGTATACCACGGCAAAACAAACAAATCTTTAGCTCTGCGTGTAGCTTTCAACAACTTATGCAATACAAAATATGTTAATAGCTGCGTTATTACAGAAGGTTGATGAACAAAATCGGTCAAAAAGGATTGTTCATTTGCTCGTGGTACGCGAGAAATCGCTGGCTGCTGAGATGTTGTTGAAAATCTAACACAGTTTAAGAAACGTTAAGAACCGCAATCACGGCATTCCATTTTAAATTACGACACGAAATATTGAAACGCCATTGACTCCATTGCAGCAGTCAGCTGTTGGTATGAAAAGTGTATTTGTTTGGAGCGTAAACATTTTTTTTAATATATAAATCATTTATTTGTACAAGCTTAATCGAATAAACTTTACAGAGCCAAGTTTTCATATTTGTATACATAAATTATCTTAAAACTAACGTTAAGAGGATAGAACCGATTACTCGCGGCCATCTCGAGGTTAATAGGATTAACAACTGAATGGATGGGAAGGTAGGCAGGAGTTTGAAGTGGGGCTTACATAACACATTTTTTTTAATTCTAAATTGTCATAAAACTTTTGGCTTCTTTTGACTTGAACATTTTTGAGAAAGAAAAAAAACACACACAAACACAGATAAAAAACTTAAAGTAAACATACAGGTTAAACTAACTACAATCTAAGGCTAATGTTAGTCAAAAACATATAGATGAGCTTCAATTTATTTGTTTTGTGTTCGGTCAGAAAGAATGTAAATATTCAGGGAATACGTTCATACTGACATTGTTTTGTAGTTATTGAACTTAACTAACTTGCCAAATGTATGATTTGATATTTCATATATAAACATTGATAAATTTCTTTTTTTTCCTTTATTATCGAGATTTTCAGCTCTGGCTGGTTCATTCTCAGTCGTAGTCACTCAAATACCGTTTGGGTATTTTCGTGACTAGTACGGGGGTGAGATTCGAACTCGTGACTTTGGCGTGAGAGGTATGGATGCTAGACCACTACGCCGGGGTCGTCCCCACGGCAATAAATTTCATGTTTTCTATCGATGTGCCGGAAATGAGTTCCTATGCTGAAGTTTTGCTCTTCTCTACGTTTTCCGAACTTGTAATCAAGTTGAAATTTCTTATTTTGTGGATTTTTTTTCATTAAATGGTTTGATAAATTATTTATGCAGCAATGAAAATCGTGTACAATTTGGTAATAATTTAAAAAAAACTTTCCCATCGTATCTCAAAACTTATTTCCTAGAAATAAAACTCTTTCCATCGCGAATTGTATGTATGTATGTATGTAAGGTAGTCACCATCCCTTCTAAGACCTTGTCATGTATGTAGCTCCACTTAACAGCAAGATCAAATTGAGTTAACGGTTTGTATTCCAGCAACACTGTATGTAGGGCCAAAACGGTGGGGCGGACCCGCAAGCAGAGACGCTTACGCGAAACCCGTGAAAAATTAAGATTCTCATTCAAACTATACGGTCCAACAAATTGAATAACCCAATTCGCAATCCTTATCAAACTTTTTACGGGATGGCTTTTTAAGAAGGGCACGTCACTCTCGTTGAAACTGTTGGAGTAGAATTCACAGCATCACAATCGAATCGATAGGATAAGAATAAAGGTAGTGTTTGTACCTCCTAGACGCCGGTTGTCATACCACTTGATTGTTCAATTCCAGATTTAGTGATCCCTGATGCTTCCTCCTTTCCCAATATATAGTCAATATCATAAAGTAATTTATTAAATAAAGTGAATGAATATTAGAATGATGAATAATATAGTGAGAGAATATAAGAATAATAATAACAATTCCATTTGTGAACCTGAAAGTTTAGACAATGTTAAAACGAGTAAAAAATATGGTTTAAAATTATTTTTCAAAAGTTGGGATGTTCATGGATGATCTGAGATTATAGAGCATATAAAGAATAGTAAACCTTAAAATTTCTAAGTGCTCTTCCTTTTCCTTTTATCACAATAATTTGTTGTAGAGGGTACTATAGTGATTTTAATTATGTGAGTTTATGTATTGCATAAATTTAATATCATAAAATAAAATAATAAACTGACGTTATAATGTTAAGTAGTAATACTAGCAAGCCAGTAAAACTATAGTAGAATTAATAAATTAGAATATATATAATATATATATATATATATATATATATATATATATATATATATATATATATATATATATATTTATCCGTAACATAGCTGGTCATCCACCCATTGAAAGATTTCCGTTTATAGACAAGTAACATAATAAGCGTAGGTACAATGTATATATGCCATCCACTGCTTTGTTACTGAAATTGAAAATTAGACATGTATTAAAATCCTAAAAGTCTTGAAAAAATGAAAACAACTAACAGTGAGGCTAAATTAATTTTATATGAGTGTGAATAACTCCAAAAACGGAAACGTAATGAAACTACAGAAAATAATAATTAATTTTACGATAACTCTTGAAGAATCTGGAAATGATTCTTTATCTGTAAAATATGAAATGAACTATTGTAAATTATCCTTTTTTGGTAAATTTGGACATAGTTTTGTTCAGTTGAATTTGTCGCATATGATCCTTCCTAAAAAACGTTAAAAACCTTCCTATCTTTTTCGAATACATATTTAAAGTTAGGTAGACTATAATTGACATGGAAGGATATATGTGAAGCTTAAACTGACCTATAAAATAGCATAGAAAATATAGTGGAGGGATGTTAAAATATAAAATGTTAATAACAATTTTAATTGTATTTACTTGTCTACAGATTGTAGTCCTGCTGCAATTGTAGACAGACTCGCGCATCCACTACGAACCTATGACAATGCATAATAACTACGAAAAAAAAATATTTAAAATTATTTTACAATACTTGGGAATTCCTTGGATGATAAACTCTTTCCTACTAGAATTGTTAACAAAACAGAACAATTGTGTTCATCACAGTAATAATTGGCATGTACAGAGAATGAATTCGGAATACAACGTGAGAAAAGCTAAATCTTATCCGTGATCGGAAATTTCTTGATACTTGCCGGAATACAAAACACAACATGCAATATATGCACCTTTTTTTTAAATTGTAAACACTAAATAGCAGTCGTGAGAACCTCTTGTTGTCTAGAGAATAAATCTCAAAAATCAATCAAGAAATGATCGAGTTATTAGCGTTCAGTAATTTAATTTTTCGTGATGGGAGCCATTTTTTAAATTTCTATTTGGCATTCAATCATTGCTGTAAGCCTGCTCTGTATTTGCGCTCCAGAATAATATAGACACAGTATAAATTTTCGAGCCGTTCTAGAAATTTTACACAACGCTTTAGGTATGCGACGACTAAAGGAAAACTAAAACTATTTGAACCGCCGCTGGCTGCCAATTGCCAAGAATTTAGATCGGAATTTGAAAAATGTACGATAAATTCATACAAACTTCTTAACTAGAAAAATTGAATTGGCCGTCCTGAAAAGGGCGGATTTTATATGGTGCACATTTGAATTTAAACCTCCTTGGTCTTTTGCAGAAGCAAATTATTGCATCCGTTGCATCGTACCAAAATTGGCTAAGATCAGGATCAACACAAGCACCTTATTTTGCTCCTCATGGTCACAGGTTTGGTCAACCGATTGCTCATCACAAAACTAATGGCTGCCTAGCAACGGTTGCCTAGAAAAATACAGTTATCAGCTACCTGATCAATGGTTGCACGCCAGTGAACCCTCCAGGGTATTAGCCACCGCAAGCTGTCAATCCAATATTTGATCCCCGCCACTCCGCACAGCTTGAATAATACCGAACGAATGATTTAGTTTGCGAAGGTGTATCCCTTTTTTATCGTTCACTGCAACATAGTTTATTGCTACATTGAAATCTTCATTGCAACATTGAAATGGAAATCACTGAAATACTATGCATGTAGCAAATTTAGCCTTCAAAACTATATTTTAAAACATCACCTTTTATTTGCGTTACTTTCAATAGTTTACAATTGTAGAAAGATATTTTTTTATAGTTGACTCAATACGCGGGGAATTTTGCAACCGATTGATTTAAACATATTGAAAATCTATCGAAGAATAATTAAGTTATAAGCGTTTAATTTGTATTTCCTATCGGACGTTATTTTAGGATTTTCAAATGACACCCTAACCTTGCCGTAAGACGTAGTCTACGTCAAAAAAAATCGTTAGCTCTCTCGTAGTGACTGTCTAATATGCACTTTCAAATCTGAAAGCCACGAATCACACCTAAACAATATGTTCAATAGGATTAAAAAAAAAATGACGTTTCGATCGAATATACTTTGTACGGAAGGTGGTCTAGCATCTCCTAATCGTCTACTTCGCTTCTTGAATATGATGCAAAAGATAAGTCAAATGTAGGTGAAATAGAAGTGGAGACAGATTATCTTATACAATTTTGACATGTTTCATGATATACATTTAAAAAAGTCACTAAATGTACAGCCCAAAACTCACTATAAAACACAGCACATCTTGAACTCATGGATATCGATAGTTAAGGAACTGCATATTTTTTATAACAATGCTGAGATGTAATTCATATATTGGCTTACACTGCGCTCTGTTTGCTGACATTTAAATATGTATTCGATGCCAGATGCACACAAATGTCTTGTCCACGCACGTGCTTTATCAGCCAGTACGAAAATTAAACCGTTCTCGCAAACCTCGATAGCCGGATGCACACTAATTTTATAAATTCTTTCTATAAAGTCTTTATAAATTACACCAGAGATGCATCATAAAAGCGACACAAGCTAACGCCAAGATATAAATAATGCAAACCCAATATCACTATCCCACCAACAAGCTTTACTAATTAAGCAGGAAGCAAATAGGAGGTGATAAAACAAATCCCAAACCCTCTATTGGTGGCACGCCGCAGATATCCACCTACTAGACGCAAGCGAATTATCCGTAACATCTTGTTCAACCAGCATCGTTAACTCAATGAGCAAACCCGTCAGCTGCTCATGCGGTACTCACTCACCATGCGAGTTGGTTCCTCGCCACTCAATAATA
>JASCZW010019263.1:0-14051 GCA_034211315.2 Aedes japonicus
CATCATGGTTGTATATTCACGTTCCACTAGAATATAATATGAATACGTTTATTCTGTATTAGGGAGTATCCAATTTGTAGAACAGCAGCATTTCTATGTACTTTTTGCAGCACAGATCAACACAAACAAAATAATCAACACCAGCGTTGACAACGGCAGACCGTCGTAAAGCAACTTGCAAGTCAGATTTTGATACTTATTTTTAACATTAATGAAACACGAAACGCATCTGTTATACATATACATGTTAATATGTTGATGACAGATTGCGATCGCGTCACACATTAATAAGAATTAAAATTGTCACTGAACTCATATTTGCAACATAACATGTACATGTTTTCAACTTTAAAAAAATGCGAAGTTTTTGCACCATTGAAACGTTTAATTTAACATCATTGCAACAGTATGGTAAAATTACTTCTACCCGAATCTATCTTACACTGCCGATCAAATTTGTGTTAACATTGATTAACAAGAAAACTTTTTTTTGGAATATAAAATCATATGTATATGAGAGACATTAATCTTTATTAAGGAATTTCAGCCAAAGGCTAGTTCATTTCCAAAACATATAACATTTCTCAGAAAATGAATAATGCAATATTCCAATGAAGCCTTTTTTTATTTTTAATATTTGGAATATTTGTGCAACACATATATGTAACTATTTTGGCACAGTCAGTAGAGGCGCAGCTAAGCAGCAACACAATCCTGGAGGTTGCGGGGACTGAATCCCATTGGGTCAAGTAATTCACATTACAATTACAATTTACATTTATTTGTGCGTTCTACGCTTAGTTGAGAACAAGTAATAAGCCAATTGTGAATAAACAATACTAGAAATGCTAAGAAGGAGAAGAAATATATCAATATTGAATTGAATAAATTATCTGCGTTGCGTTTTCGAAATTAGGTACTAATCGCACATCGTTAAACCCATCGTAAAAAAGAGGCTAGACTCATCTTCAATCGCACCTTTATCAATTTAAGTAACTTAACATTTGATATTATACCTTAGTTCAAGAGCTACAATATTATATCTCAAAGCGTAAAATTGATGAATGTTTACCATGTTATGGAGTCCCGTTTTTTCTTTGCTTTTCACTAGGGCAAAATCAGATCACTAGGGCAAGTTTGCTAATAAGATAAAATGTTGCACTTTTAACAGTATGTCAATAATTTATTACACCAAAATCAATCATTATATACTTATACTATGGTAAAGGAATATGACATCCATATGTATCCGTTATTTTTATGGTCCGCCTAGGAAGATGGGACAAATTGTTAGTTGTGCTTAAAAGTCCTAAACATTCCTTTAATAAAAAAAAATTCCAATGATTGATCGCAACATAAGAATGAATATCCAGAATACTCTATTTAATTTTCTTTTTCATTTGGCCCAATATAACAATATTACAATATTCTCAATAATGCTCAAGTTTGCTCACGGCGAAACTTATTTTTCTAAAATACAATTAATTTTGTAAACGAATATACAAATATATATTATCTCTCCATCTTCATAAAGAAACAAAATATTTCCTTTAATCAGTATCAGCAACCTTGAAAGTTATACGGATTTGAAATAAAGTTTGAATAAGATAATCTAAGGATAATTAAAATGGTAAATCCTTGTTTTCAGAAATTTTTACTTTTTTTCTTGAAAAGTTTCAACTTTACTTGATTCATGTTATTTAAATGGTTTTTTTAACTAGTTGTAGTAAATATAGCTGTGAGAACACAGTTACTAAATATTTTATAATTTGTCTTCAAATTTTCTCCGAATTTTTGCCATTTATATAACGAACAAAATATTCATCAAGGGTTGGTTTATCATTGAGGGGTTCTCATTAATTTATTTAACACTCATTTGATTAGGATTTAAGTATTGGATAGTTTAACAGGATAGAAATGCGCTAGACCACAATAATGTGTTATGAAATACTTAGTTTACCGTCCAATGTAGGATGTTTTGTACACGATAATTACATGTTGTTATGTACACGTGGGATTTATTAGAATATAAGCCCAAGTAAAATAATAAACCACTTTTTCCAACTTAGCTGGGATACGTTTATAAAAGCTTAATTGATCATATAGCAAATGAAATACTCATACAAAATTTACACATGATTACAAACAATTGTCGAAATGCTTACAGAACACTATATTCTGAAGCGATTTAAATGGAAATATACCTATGCTAAATTTGAAAAATATCTACTTTTAACGACTTTTGCACATATTTTTATAGACCATACTTTTCAAATATTCTTGACTAGAATTAAAGAAAAAGCCTGCTCTTTCTTGAGCGAGTAAGTAAAAAATATGAAAAATGTTAAATGAAAAAATTGTTAAAGGTCGAATTCTGTAAGTAATTTTTGCTTTACGATAAATTTATTATAATTATGTTGTCTTCCTCTGCGTGGCTAGAAACAAAACTATGTCAATCCTCTAATACCTCTAATCACGATATCGATGAGTAGCTGTTTGACTGTTCCGAGACTAATAAATTACGAGTCAGCAATAAACTTGTTGCTCTATGAAATAATTTAAGTAACAAAAAACAACATTAAAAAATATTTGAACTCAAGAACAAATAAATAGAAATTATCCATGTTTCAACTTGCCGAGAGGCTGAAAATAAAAATCAAAATAGGTGCCTGAGAGAATAAATGTGTTCATAATTCTATCAGCCGGTAGTGTAGTTCGTTTGTGCGTTGTCGCCATATGCTATTTATTATGTAAAATTGATTTGTAGGGATTTTTTTTTCAACATAATTTCTATTTAACTATGCTTTTAACAAGCATTAGCTTACTAAGTTAATTCATTTATTAAGTTTATTGGAACTCTACTTTCACAAATCAATTTTTAATATCACACAATTTTTCTTCCCAAATTAAAAAAAAATGCTTTGTTTTCAAAGTTTTAATGAAGCGCTTTATTTTTCAAGAAGTACAACACCACACTTCACCAAAAATCTAAAAGGGTTTCCAAAATTCACTAATTGTTACACGATTCCAGAGGCATCTATTTTAATTATTTTGCATACTATGGAGATAATTTTCATAAGTATCGAGGAGTTGAAATGAATGTCCATACTAAAAATTAAATTCCTGAACTCATTTGAGCAAAAGACGAAACATTCTTGTAGCAGATTTGCATCGATGCTTTGTTATTTACGTGGTTAATGGAACTAAAAAATAACGTTGAAAAAACTTTGGGGTGTCACGTCTACCATGTTATCTGGATCTTAACATACGTGCTAAATCACTTTTTTGCAACGTGATGTAAACATTTCAAAGTTGCGTGAAATTTTATCGCAACTCATTACGAACAATGACATGTTGCAAATAGGCTCCACCTCTTGCGCTTTTTGCGTTGCTATTGAGTATGATTTTGAGGTACAATACCACAAAAAATCAACTCTTATTTGTTTCAATGGAGATTTTGTTGCTCTATTGGAACAAGTGGTGCTACTTGGGAGAATATTCAGTGGTTATTAAAGCTTGATCAAGTCTAACATAGAGGAGAGCCCATTGCTGTCGGATTTAGCTTCCGTACTACAATGGGTAGTAGTACATATCATACATCATAAATCATACTTGTTGTGGGTAATCATTTAAGTGTGCTGTCTCAAAAATGTATGCAAGTTCTTTAGTAATGCCGTTTGAACTTAGTGGTAATAAATTATGCTTATTTGTGCTGATTTGAGTCATTGGACGTGTTTGGTATTGTGCGTTGTGTATTGGGCGGTTTTCTGTTAATTTCAAATGAGAGTTTATGTTGTTCGTTCATTACAAGCAAGTCAAGAAATTGTAATAATTTATTGTCATTTTTAACTTCGTAAGTAAGCTCGATGTTTTTGTGTGTGTTTTTTTTAAGTTCTAGAGTAAAGGGTAAGAGATTTTTCTTTAAAGTGCTAAATACACCATCCGCGTATCTCTACCAGACGGTAGGTACAGTACTGGCAAGAAAAAAATACACACTGTAAAACCCTTTAGAAAATTGATTATATGTTGACTATGATAAGGTAAAGCACATGAGTTTGTTTGAAGAAAATTACCGATATTTCATTTGTATTTGAGTAAATGTATCAGTTTGCGAACGGCATACTTTAATTTTCGTGATAGAGATATTTAGAAAATGTTTAACAATTTAAGCTGGCAAAAATAAAGTACACACCACAGTGACATTATTTTTTATCACTACAGACAACACTATATCGATAAACTCTCCTCTTGTCCACTCATACTGGACGTAACCATTAAAAGTGTCATATCCAAACAACGTTTGTAATCGTGTTTGCATCATAGATGCAAAGTTTCGAGTTTGTTCTTTGAAGTACATCGAAAGCATTAACATATCGTTGCAACTGCGAAAACGTATTGTGAGAGATTGTGAAAATTGTCTCGCATACAGGAAAATCGCGAAATAGTTCTGAGTCAGCTTTTCTGCGGTTCAAAAGCTTTGGAAAAAATATCAACAGCGGAGAAATGTGAATGATAAAGGTGGCTGAGGAAGAAATCGTTTGCCGGCAGTCAGACAAGATGCTCGAGTACTACGAGAAGCGAGAAGTAACCCGAAAATAACAAGCCGTGCGATCAGTGAAAGCTTGTCCCTTAATATATCCGCAAGAACTGTTCGTCTGCGATTGGAACAAGAAGGGCTTAAGAACAAGTATCACATACGCCGTCTTCACATCAGTAGGCGTAATAGAATCAAACGATTGGAATTTGCGAAAAAGTATGCGGATAAGTCCATTTTCTTCTGGACAATGGTTCTTTCGACAGACGAAAGCAAATTCGAGCTGTTTGGTACCAAACAACGGCCGAGGGTATGGATCAAACCAGGCGAGGAACTTATGGACAAAAATGTAAGAAAAAAAGTCAAGCACGGTGGAGGCCCGTATTGAAGGAATTATGACAGCCGACAAGTATATCGAAATTCTCTCCAAAAATCTGGAGGTTTCCTTGCTGAAGGTTGGGCTTCCTCCTTTAACAAGACAACGACCCAAAACATACGGCTGGTAAAACTCAAACGTTTTTCCGTGGATCACGTGTCAAAGTGTTGGAATGGCCGCTTCAGTCATCGGATTTGAATCCTTTCTTTTTTTAATTTCTTGTATACTATATACAATTGATAATAGATGAGAGAGAAGAGTGATCTGTATAGAAAACAGATACATACACTGATAGGGATGTGGGATAAAGGTGGATTGTACGTAGGTCAACAGTTCAGTTACGATCAATCTGTGGAAGTGGAAAAACGCTATCTGTTCGCAGTCCGAAACAATCCAATTTGCCAGTGATTAGATTTCTGTGTCCAGAAGCCAGTAGTGCCGTTTAGAAACCCCTCGTGTCTGTGTAATCAGATATACTTTCTAAACAATGGACAAAACCAATGTTACCAACGAAAACCTGCTCTTTGAAGCTCTATAGGAGACCTGGTAGTCAATTGACGAGCGTTATTTGCGAAATCTCGTCGAAAGTATGCCACGTCGTCTAGAAGCAGTCATCAGTGCCAAAGGAGGTCATACAAAGTACTGAGTTCGAGTCAGTTTTGATTAAATTTGATTACCTAGTTATACTTCTTGTCTGTGTACTTTTTTCTTGTCAAGCGAAAATAAGAGAATACAAGAATTTCGAACTACTCCGAAATAATAAGTATTCTAAAATTTTTTGGTATACGTTTTATTGTTCCTCGCACTTTTGTCTCCTTTTCGTGTAAAGGAAACATTGTTGTAACTATGAGAGTGTGTACTTTATTCTTGCTAGTACTGTAGTTGGTTTTTATCATGAATATTTTTCTCGAAATTTGCCATGAAAATTTCACTTTAAAAAGGGGAGGGAGAGAATTGCCCATAGGGGCACCTTTCAATCGTGTTTAGGATTCATTTTTGAAAGAAAAATAATTTTCATTCATGCAAAGTTGTGTGAGTATTAGGTATGAACGTTATTTTTTCTTCCTTGTCATTTTGAGAAAGTAACCAATTTTCTGATAAATTTAAGGTATCTTTTACTTGACTACTAGGAAATAAAAATTTACGTTAAAACATTTTCAATATCTTTTTTTCACAACTATGCCATGAACAAGCTCTGTGAAATGTTGTGAGTTTTTAATTGATCGGCTGGGAAAAAGCTTTAACATGTTTTTGAACTCAATGACTAAACATTTAGCTATTAAATGGGTTGCGGATCCGACAGCTGAGATGATTTCACGCATTTCATTGCCAAGTTTGTGAATGTTGGGAAGACCTTTAATTCTAGGTAATGGAGGGTTTGATCCATTTAAATTTTTTATTTTATTTCCAAAAACAGTTTACAGTCCTTAAGGGATATTTTCCAACCGTTTTACCATTCCTGGAAGAGGGTCTGTTCTCTGTTTTATATAGGGTCCATTGTGTATTTTTTCCGACATAATTTTATTGTAATCTCTTATATCTATTATAACTGTGGAATTGCGTTTATCTGATTTTAAGTAATTAGTAATTAGACCTGGTAAATTTTGAACAACATATAATATCTAACATGTTCAAGTTTGAGATTCTCTAAGTTTTTTGAATTTCTTGTCAAGTAATTTTCTTTTTCTCTCGGGCTGCAAAATTGTGAGTCGACAACTGGATGGAGCATGCGTCTCCGCAACATAGCTCTGGTCCTCACAAGTTCCTACCTCATGCTTCCACGGGTCAAGAAATGACAAAGACCGCCAGCTAAGGGTTGCGTACTTAACTGGTAGTGCAGTATGAACACTGTTGTCCTTCTGACTTCAGCCAGATTGAGGAGGTGCGTGCCGAGCGTCTGTCCACAAGGAGGTGCGGCTCAAATAGCGGCTGAGTAAGAAACGCTGTATCTCGTCAGCCATACCTTAGGAGGCAGTCTAACCAACGCAATGTAGGCAGTGCGACCCCAGTAAACTAGTATGCTGAAATCTTACCCTACCACGACAAATGCAAGTATTCTTTATACGGTATATAATTTTGGATCATCCATGGAATTTCCGAGCATAATATGAAAATTTTAAGTTTTTTCGTTCATGCAGACAGTACACATGTTATTCTCATTTTATATTATAACATCCCTTCACAATATTTTTATGCTATTTTCAGCTTCACATTTATCCATCGTCGTTAGTTTTAGGCCACCTATCCCCCATTGAGCGAGATAAGGCGTTATAACCAACAATCAATATGCAACTAGCGATTTGAAATTGGTTCACTATTGTAGAACCCCTTGGTACATATTTGCGCCTTTGTTTTGATTTGCTGTGTTATTTTGACAGAATATTTGAAGGTGTGTTCGTGTGAGTTCATTGCTGGGAGTGAATCATTAAACTTGGGACCAATGTGCTAGTACTGACTGAGCCACGAAAAAAAATCGTAATTCTTCGAGATCTACAGGTCTTAGAGTTAGTCTATGCTATAACCTTGGCAATTTTTGCCAGGTTTTTGGTTCAAATGCCAAAAGTTCACATAGGCAAAAGAAGCATTAACTAATCTTTCTAGCATCGATGCTCCCAACGATGAAGTACAAATTATCACACTGTTTAACTCTACATAGAAGCGTTTGGTACGGGAAGTCCAAGCTATCTTCCTTTCCTTGATTCAAAGTAGTAGAGCGATTTTATATCTTTCTAGAATCGCTCTATTTCTTGGAATCCTCTCTGATGACAAGAAAAATGATATATTCAAGAAACCATCATTTTCCAGCATGCTTTCAAGAACTGACTGCGTTAGTGTGAGATTAGATTACATTATTAATTTTCTTTTTCTCTCAGATTCGCAACGTTCGGCTACCGTTACTTTTGTTAGAATAATTTAAAAGTTTTCTGAATATTGTTAAGCTTATTTTAAATATAATGAAACGCACTCTTAAAGAGTATAGTTAATTGTATAATGACTTGATACTATTACGCAATAAATCCATTTGCACGTTTTCAATTAATTCATAGCTGTGTTTACCCTTACTTTTTGGCAAATGGGTGACAGCTTTTGTTGAAAACACCGTGTTTAGAATGAAATATTTTTATGTAGACCTGAGATGCTCTTCTTCAACTCGATGAACTTATTCGGCTCCGATTTTCACTTGGTTGTCATTTTCACATAACATTTATTTTTATAGCACTGTTTTAAATAAAAACACTTTTTAAAATAAAAATAAAACACTTCTACGAGCGCATTAGTAGAACGGTTGTAATTGGAAAACTGGGAAAATAAATTTCCGCTTGGGAAAATAGAATACTGTTGCATATTGTCCCCTAGGAGTAAATTTGTTTATCCTCGGTGTTATTTTTTTATCCTCGCCTTAAGAGAAAGTATAGATTCGCCAATATTTGAATTGGCTCAGATAGCTTATCAGCTTTAAATGCTGTTAAAGCATAAACATTTCAGTCAATGTTAGTTTATGAATGCATTCTATTATTGAAGCAATTGGCCAGTGGGAACGAAGTTGATTTGTACTTGGTTCAAGGACAAGGCGGAATAGAGGGAAATGAAATAGCGGATAGTCTGGCTAGCGAGGGCTCCGAAGCTGAGTTCGGAAGACCATAGCCATTCTGTGGAGTTGGGGAGTGTTCTCTAAAGATGGAGTTCAAGCAGTAGGAAATGTCTATGTTACAAACAAATTGGAATACCACAGATACATCACGTCCAGAGTTGGCATTTTGCACTAATGTTACGCCAGCGCGTGAGATTTGTACCTTTACAGAGGATACAACCATAACTCAACGCAGATAAAGCAAACTGCTCTATATTTTCGGTGGTAAATAGATAGAGTGAAAGTGTGCGCCTGTGATCGGATGACTTGGAGTGAGTGAACAACTCTCTCTCTTTTAAACGACCGCTCTCACGTGCTCTCATCTCTCTTCGCCCACGTGCTCTCGCCTGCGATCGCAGCCACGTACACTTTCGCGAGAACGCACCAGTGCTCTTTATGTGATTTGCTGATGCAATTGATAGTGAAAACATCGTCGGAGTTGTTGAAAATGTCCGAAAAAAGGAAGCGGGAAGAAACTTTTTTTTTCCTTTGTAATGTAGCGTCAAAGCGAATATGCAATCACTGCTGTACTAATGCAGAAGAGCCCACGCCAGAGAGCTAACTGGGACGCACGCGTCAGGGAATTTATCTGCATTCGCTTCTGTGAATTTGAGAGTTCTTCTTCTTACTCTAGAGTGATCGAGTGTTTTGTGAATAAAAACCATTTTTTCCACTTAGGGAAGCGGAACCTATTCTCACCATAGTACAAATATCCATCACAATCTGCAGCCACCCAACTTCAAACGTAAAAAGATGTTTAATTTCTCCAATAAACGGGCGCAGTTACCTGGAATATATAATCCTGGCAAATATAATTAGGTCTTGAATATAATTAAAAACCACCAAAAATGTTTCGGAAACTTAACTTTCGTAAAAATAATGAGCAGTCAGATTTTCAACACAATATCTTACCTTTGCACTACAAATTCGTCGTATTCATCTAACCTACTAGGGAATATACTCGAACCTAACTCCAAGTTTTCTCTTAAATTGCACTATATCCTCACACATTTTTGTGGAGTAATTGCACAAACATCAAAAATCACACTTCACTTATTACACTAGCCACACGAGAATCTACGAATACGTGATAAAATACTAGAAAACTATGGGATTAATTTTCACAATAATTTCAATACGCTTACACCTATTCTGAACCGTGTTTACAATCGACGTAATCGCTTGATGTTGCACTGCTCACATACTGTATAGCAAACACATCAACGCAAGTGTGCGTTTTCAATCATTCATAGAGCATTCTATGCCCAACGCTATGGTGAGTCTTGTTGTCAATATTCTCTTGGAAGAATAACAAACAAACCCTTTCATTTTGTCTTGGTTGTTTGCATGCTACTCAACACACGTGAAGTGCTGTCAAATGATGTGCTTCATTTTTGGGTGTAGTAGTGAAGAGTGGTAACTTGTTTTTTTTTCTCGATTAAAATCAGCACGATTAACATATGTACACAGATGGGATTAATGTTTTTCGTGATATTATTTATATAGGTACATAGCAGTGGCCACTTTTCCGTATTAAATTGGAAGAAAATTATCAGAATCGAATGCTTTTTGTGTTGCTAAGCCATTAACGGTAAGTGAACGAATAAATTGTGAATAACTTGTGTACTCAGTGTTCGGTATTCAGTGCATATTCACCGATTTCCACTGGAGGTCCGCTTATTGAGCTCAACGCTTTCCTATATGCGCTACCCGCATGTAAACACGGCATTGAATATAAACAAGAGAGAAGAGCACTCGTTGAGGTAGGAAGCGCGTGTGGAAAAAATAAAATCTCTCTTTGTCACACTGAGGATATGAACATCACTGCTGGGCAATTGTGAAAAGGGTCTTTAAAAAATTCTGGTAAAGCAACTGAAAATTTGTAGGAGTTCAAAACAAAGTTTTGAGCTAAGGCGTCAAAAAAATGTGAGCCAAACATCATGAAACAAACCATATGTTTGGTTTGAAACTTCACATTCTTCGGAACATCTTTGAGCTCCTTCGGTAAAATGAACCGGTCTCTACGGCTGTTGTTCGTAACATGATAAAAAGTGTTTGAACAAACATTCCCAAATTCGTGAAAGAATAATATTAATGTCATCCGGTCTTCACAAAGTTCAAGTTCAATCTCGTACAATAAAGAATAATCAATTTGTTTGAAGAAAACATCATTTTTTTAATTTATATGATTTCAACCCGAATGTATTCAACAAACACCTATAAGTGTTCGACAGGGTACCCACCAAATTAAAATGATTGTAACTCTGGCAATTATTAACCGATTTTTTTATTTTAGGAAACTTAGAAGAAATCCTTGAAAACACTAATTGAACAATGTAATGAATAAATTAGGCCATGGTTAGAACATGTGAAAAACACTTTATCGGAATTGGGCATTTGAATATTGTTAAGGCAATCTGTTAGCTTACCAGCGGAATCATGATTCCTAAAAAAAGGAAAATAAATCTCACGCGTTTCTCCTTAAATTGATAAACTAAGTCTTAGCTACTCCAGAACTAATCGAAAAACATGATGCCATCATGGATGGGTCGATCATTGATGAAATTAAGACGTATTTGGCTTATCCATATGAAGAAGCTGGGCTCACATTACATTCCGTAACCCTACTCTGTTCATGCGTTCGCTCATTTTATCAATTCTGGATCAACAATAGAAAAGGGCCTATCAACGTTTGTAAACAAACACTTCTTACCCCTTTTTCTCGAAAGCCGTTGCCTAAACACGCAAACCTACAGAATCGTCGTATAGGGGAAACTTTCCCCTCCATGGTGATGGTATTGGTTTGCGTGGGTGGCCAACGCTTTGCGAGGAAATAGGCTCAGAAGTGTTTGTTTACAAATGTTGATAGGCCCTTTTCGATTGTTAATCCAGAATTGTTGGAACACCTTACAGAGAATTCATCATACTATGGTTGGGTGAACGTTTTTAATTAGGTTTGTGGAAATGTTCAACCCTCCAGGAGGGTGAAATGGGATTCAATAATTTCAGTTGATTTCCCTAGCAATACTCTTGAGCGTGATTAATATAACAATTAATCCAAAAGCCTATGATTTTAATTGAAATTCGCTAAAACAATACCAACTCCTTTTGAAACGAAATAATAAAAAAAAGTACACATGTCGCAGTAATCGGAAAAGTTTTCCCACCAGGAGGCAAGCACCAAAACAAGATGAGATGTTACATTTCACGCACAATTAAGATTTTTGCTTTCCCACTAACAGCCGCCGCAATGTTTGCTGTTATTGGATAGCTTCAAGGCATCATCTACCATCACATACCATTGCACACATCAGGCAGGGAGCAGTCAAAGTTTTCTTTCTATCCGATAATAAGCATCATGTGGGATTTATGGCTTCCGGGTTGGCGCACTCCCTCGGCACACATTGTGCCCTGTGCATTCGGCTTAGATGAAGTAATTATATGTCTTCTGATTACAGAGTTTGGTGCAACTTTTTTATTGCGCTTCAGTAGCGAAGGGTTTGCCCTTTTTCTACTGAATACGATCCATACCAACAGCGTTCCATAAGAGCTCATATTGCTGTGAAACAGGAACCACCTGCGGCACAGAATACCGTCACCTGTGAATCACACAGGCTGTGATGTTCGGAAAAAAAATCCAAAAAGAAACCAAAGTTTGCGAACGTACAATTCCAAGACCTGCAACTTCCAAGAATTTTCCAGCAAGCTGAACACCGTTCCGCCTCAGCTTGAGACCTTACCGTTCTGTTCCGATGATGTAGCCATCATTACTCATCGCGTTTCTATTATTCCGCTCTCACATGTGCTAAAATTTCAACAACAAGCGCGCTTTTGTTAGAACATTGCGAGACCGGCACCCTCGGGCCAGGTATAGGAACTGAAAAAAAGGTAGAAAAACAAAGCAAATCTAGCCATCCAGCACGGGAGGTATCGGTCCCGAGAACTGGCGTTTCATCGTTTCACCTCGCCTGCCTTTTTTATTTTATTTTGGGAAAACTTAATTACGAATGATATATTTATTATAGCGCCAGAGAGACAACTGCTGTGGCAAACCCTCTGAGCATATATCATCGAGAAGAAAAGAAGAAGAAGAAAAAAACAACAGGGCTAATGAATGGAACAGCCCAGGCAGCAGCAGGCATGGAGAGTTAGAGAAATGATCAACACACCCTGGAAGCTTGTTTTTTTTTCGCGTTTATCGATGAAGCTATTAAAGGGTGATACGGTCAAAATTTGGTCAAGGGAAAACGCGTGTAAATCGGTGAAATCGTTTATTTAAAAAATCAAATTAAATTTCTTTTTCAAGTTCAATTAGTATAAAATTCAGGAAAAATATTCAGTTAGGCTTCCGCTTTTCCAAATCCGAATTGCCGGGCCTTACGCTTGACCCCTGCCATCAGATTTTGTACAGCCACCTTGTCCACCTTCTTCGCCGCAGAAAGCCAGTTTGCCTTGAACTGCTGCTCGTCCTTAGCAGTTTTTTTGGTCTTCTTTAGGTTCCGCTTGACAATAGCCCAGTATTTCTCAATTGGGTGGAGCTCTGGCGTGTTGGGAGGGTTCTTGTCCTTGGGAACCACCTGCACGTTGTTGGCGGCGTACCACTCCATGGCCTTTTTACCGTAATGGCAAGATGCCAAATCCGGCCAAAACAGTACGGAACAACCGTGTTTCTTCAGGAAAGGCAGCAGACGTTTATTCAAACACTCTTTCACGTAAATTTCTTGGTTGACAGTCCCGGAAGCTATGAAAATGCTGCTTTTCAAGTCACAGGTACAGATGGCTTGCCAAACCAGATATTTCTTTGCGAACTTTGACAGTTTCGTGTGCTTGAAAATATCTGCTACCTTTCCCTTCCTTTTGCCGTATAAAACTCCTGTCCCGGAAGCTGCTTGTAGTCGGCTTTGACGTAGGTTTCGTCGTCCATTACCACGCAGTCAAACTTCGTCAGCATCGTCGTGTACAGCCTCCGGGATCGCGCTTTGGCCGTCGTATTTTGTTTATCATCGCGATTTGGAGTCACTACCTTCTTGTAAGTCGATAGTCCGGCTTGTTTTTTGGCTCGATGCACGGTTGTAGACGATACACCCAGCTTATTTGCGGCATCTCGGAGAGATAGGTTAGGGTTTCGCTTGAAACTACCGGCAACTCTCTTTGTCGTCTCAGCGGCTTCCGGTTTTCGATTTCCCCGATCCAGACTTCCTGGCTGTCGACAAACGTTCCCCAAACACTTTAATTACATTTGTAACGGTTGATTTGGCAACTTTTAGCGATTTTGCCAACTTTGCGTGCGAGTAGCTCGGATTTTCGCGATGCGCGAGCAAAATTTTGATACGCTGCTCTTCTTGCTTGGACGGCATTTTGACAACTGAAGAGTGAATTCCAAAATTAAAATAGGAGCAACATTCTATACACACACACACCTTCAAAATGAGGGGTGTTCAGGTTTTTAAATGCAAAATTGAAAAAATACGTCAAGTTGATATTGACCAAATTTTTGACCGTATCGCCCT
>JASCZW010019264.1:0-14049 GCA_034211315.2 Aedes japonicus
GGCTCATCCGTTTCTTTTGGGGTGTGAGCTTGAAAGTAGGCTAAAAAACATCACGGAAAGTGAATAGGTCTGAGCGTTAATAACCTCGGTTATCTCTCATTAGATGTTTAAGATTTCTGCTAAAATCAATTGGAATCGTGTCTACCAATTAAAAATTAGTGTCTATAGACGAAGATTTCAATTTTTCTGAAGACAAGTCATGTCTCATTTAAAGCATGTTTGATGCCACGTGAAGCAAAATGACTTGACAGATTTCAATCTGCGATTAAAAATATATTTTTCGATTTGAATCGATTCCAGCTACAAACAGGATCGAGTATTCTAATAAATCTACTATAGAAATGGTTGTTTATGATAACAATTAACGTTTTGTGAAAAAGATTGTGTTGAGAACCAAACTTACAATTAGCCCACAAATTCAAATGGGTTAAAGCAACTGCAGAATTGCGGAGGAATGCAAAAGTAGAGAAAAAGTGACGTTAATTATTTATAAGGTACAGTAAGATCTCTATGGTATGGTTGGTTGTACCATACTCCCACCATAATTTCTCGGTTGTCTTGCAGCCAATGGCGGTTATTTTGGTTGGCTAGGTAACATGATAGACATACAACAAACCAGCTTAATTGATTGCCAGCACACTTGAGAAAGTATGGTGGGTGTATGGTATCACCCACCGTTTCATAAAAGACTTAATTTTTGTTTAGGCTGATGTATTATTCTATGGTTTTTTTCTGTAGTGCTATATAGAAAATGGCCCAATCAGAACGATAATGGAAGCTGAACAGCAACGGAAACGGAAAATCACGATCTGAATAAGCTTGCTTGTCGGAAAGAAAACGGGCCAGATTCAAGCCGATTCTAATTGAACATATCGAAGTCATTTGCAACAACTGTCAAACTTGACGTTCGCCGTTCCGTTTTCATTATCATTATGTTTGAGTGGTAATACTTTAAATAAGCTTGTTTCCGTTTCAATCTTTGACAAGTAAGTCCTCATGTTGAGGATCGACGCAGGCTGTGCTTTGTAAAGGTTCCGCCACACGGTAGTTATTTTCAGTATATAGTGAGCTATATATTAGAAAACTATGTTATATTTCATAGGAACATCTAAATTTTGTTGTGATAGCTCATAGTTATGACTTGCAAGCGATTGTTTTACGCTATGATACAAAGAGTACAAAGAGCCGTACCCGTTGCCGTGTGTACATTCTAGCGAATGTTTCTATGTAGTAGGCTATGAACTATTCCACCTGGATGGAATATTTCTAGTTTGTTGGTCGAAGTTTTTTGACAGTTCGTTTGAAGTTTGCTAGTTTGTGTTTTAACGGTATTTCCAAATCAAAGATGGACCAGGAAAAAAAAATTCCGCTTGATTTAGCTGTGTGAACAACATTCGGTGTTGTGAGACCCAACTAATCCCGATCGCCTGCTGAAATGTATACTTCATAGTGAGTGTATTATTCAGCTTTGCAATTCCTGATCCGAAGAAAACCTAGACCAGGAGATTTTGATACCTAGCTAAGTACTTATTATTTTCAAGATGATAACGTTGAGAGGCAGATAACGATTCTACATGTTTCGATGTTCAACCTTTGATTTTGATCCCTGTCTTCAACAATCACCTGTTTTGAAACTTGAAAAACCGATGAGATGGCACTTCTCTCAAACTGCGTCGAAATCGTGTCCGAACCCTAAAAAACCAAAACATCGGGTCACTATTCTGGATTAATTTACCAACTCAGCAACAGCAACGAGGCTGGAGAGGATGGAGATGAGCAGAAGATTGCCTTGAATATAAAATATCCGATGACTTAAATAATAAATTTTAGCAGGCCTATGAGGAGATAATACTTTTCAGAATATCTCAAAATCAGATGATCGTCCTCCCGTCAGATGAGCCGTACTACTTGATCCATAAACAGTTATCGGAAAATACCCCACCATCACTGATACTTCCTTTTGCTCCTATGTTGACATACGTAAACTTCAACCAAAGCCATTAGAATCATGCTGAACTGCTTTTCATAATTAAAATAATCACTGAAGCTCTTTGCAGTGGCTTTTATACTCACACAATTGTAAAATTTCCGTTTATCTTCAAAATCACGTGTCTGTCATTTCAATTTCATTAAATTTTTGCTGCTCTAAGAACCGGTACATACGAATAATTTGAAACCTCAAAGCAATGAATTTAATCGATTTCCTTGCACTTCTCTGAAGATCTCCCCTGATCTTGTCAGCAGAACTTCCATAAATTTCTCTGAAGAACTTCCAAGAAGTTCTCTGAAAAACTTCCAGGAGATCTCTGAAGAACTTTGCCGAAAATATCTGCAGAACTTCCCTGAACTTCTAAAAACATTCTCTGAAACTCTGAATTTAAAGAAAGAACTACCCTGAAGTTGATCATCGGAACGAACTTCCCTGAAATTACTTTGAAATTTCCTGAAGTTCTCTGCAAAACTTTACCGAAGTTCACTGAAGAACTTCCCCGAAGTTCTCTGAAGAACATCTCCGAAGTTCTATGAAGAACTTTTTCTGAACTTTTATAAAGAACTTCCCTGAATTTCAGTGAAGAAATTCCCCGTAGTATATCTAGAGAACTTCCCTGGAATTCCTCTGAAGAAATTTCCTGAAATTCCATTGAAGAACTTCCCTGGCATTACTTTCCTGAAAATTCCCTGGAGAATTTTCACGAACATCTCTGAAGAATAATCTGAAGTTCTCTGAAGAACTTACTTATAGTTCACTGCAGGACTTCACCAAAGTTTTCTGATGACCTTCCCAGATGATCTCTGAAGAACATCTCCGATGCTCTCTGAAGAACTTTTTCTGAACTTCTATAAAAACTTCCCTGAATTTCTGTGAAGGGATTCCCAGAAGTTCCTCTGAGGAGCTTTCCCGAAGTTCCTCTGAAGAAATTCTCTGAAATTCCCTGAGAAATTTTCCCGAACTTCTCTAAAAAATTATCTGATATTCTCTGAAAAACTTCCTGAAGTTCATCACGACGATTTCGAATCGGTCGATCTGATACATTCTCGTGAAATCAGCTGATCAAACGTGGTTGCCAGAAAGCAAGAAAAACGACACTTTGATTGTTATTTTTTGTAATCTCCCATGCGCGGAAGTAACGATCTTTGTTGAAGTTTGCAGAAGCCGATAATTTATCATTTCCATGCGAAGCGCTAGGAGTGGACAGTATTGCTAGAACGAATAGACATAAAGAGAAGGTGTACCCAAAAACAAGAAAGAAACATGTACCCATAGACGAACCTAAACCGCTTTTTTAAACGTTGGTAAACAAGTGAAAAGATAAACGGTGTGAAACATAAAAAAAGGAATATTGGAAAAAACTTTTTTAGAGTATAGGTATTTTCAGCCGGGAAAAATAGCAAGAACACGTCGCAAAGAAAACCCAAAGAATCAAACAGTTTTTTGTTAAATCCTCTGTTTTGAACTATTTGCCTACCTAGATTCTTAATGAAGCGATAAATTTTGTATAACTGGGTAGTAATGTTTGTATACATAAAAATCCGGACACCTTCAAACCAAATCTATTCCATTTAATGTTCAAGATGATGACGAATTAAAAGCACATTCGTGAGTGGTTTTTGTTACGAACTAAATGAAAATTGTCAATACGGTAACTTGCAACAAATTGAATGTGCCTAATACCTCTGATCACGGTGTGCTCAAAACATTTTCGAAACATATGATGGTCTAGAAGAAACCAAAAACAGATAAAAACATTGGACCTACTGATCCATGGACCGAAAGGTGAAAAGGATATTGAAGGAAACCCCGAATCCCTCTGTTTGAACGGTGGGACGTAAAATATTAATGTTACTTTTGACCAAAAAATCAAAATAGCGTTTGGTGCTGAAGTTGAATAAAGTAAAAAACAGTTCCAAACCACAACGATAAATAGAACTTGACGACCAAATCACGGGCTTAACAGGGCTGATTTTCTATTCTGCTATGGACAGACATGCTACACCCAAAATAAAAAAAGGAAGATTGTAATGCAATTACGCATGATTTTGTTTCATTTCTCGTAATGGATCGTAACTTTGAGAAAAAATGCAACATTGGTAGTGGGCAAAAAAACACATCAGTTTGCTTTGAAAAATTCAATGTGTGAGTGAGGTTATGCAGTGTATTAGTATTGAGTATAAGATTGGAGTTCGGAAATTCAATGGCTCACAAAAAAAATGATTCCGATATGCAACCGAGATTCAAACTGAGGCATCCTGCGTCGTGGCTATCGATTGTAGCCGTTTAGTTGCTTTAGGAAGATGAAATGAGTGGTGTAAAAGCCCAACAGTTGTTTCGATTATCGAGGCACTCGCCGAAACAGCAATGTAGCAAATGTCTCTTACACACACTTGCATGGCTTCGTTTATTTCATTAAGAAGAGCAAACTTGAAGAGAGGGGATTGGAGTGTGATGACGAATGAAAATAAAAATAGAACACTTGACAGTGGAAATCAAACAGTGGCCAATAGCCTTGTGGCATTCTGTGGTCTTGTTTCACACATATTGAAACGTGTTGATGGTTGAACAAAAACCCAACGGTTGCTTCGACTGTCAAGGCACTAAGCACACAGCGATAAATTTGTTTCGAAGAATCTGTGTGCTGCCAACCGCTTGCACACACTTGCATGGCTTCGTTTATAGCATAAAATGCTTGGTGGATCGTGATGGCCAAATTTCCTTTACTGAACTATGCGAATTTCTCAAGATATGATAGCAAAAACTGCAATTGCATTTTTTGCCACCTTTTTAACTTTTGGGTGGACAGCTGAGCACTTTAAGATGAAGAAAGCATCGAAATTATGGAAAACAATTTGCAAGTGTACCTGAAAGAGTAAATCTTTTGCAAGTACAGGTAGAATAAACAAGGAGATTTTCTAGAAAAAGTGCCGGCAGAAGCGATTGCTATCCTTCATTGAAAAACGCAAAAAAAAACCTCAGCTCTACCCCAATCGGCAACATGCTATTATGCTAAAACTGAGATGGAGTGGTACGAAAGAAATCAAGTGAACATTTTATCCAGAGTCCAGAGCTACGTCCAATCAAGAGATATTGGGCTCTGATTAAGCGGAAGCTTTCTAGAAAAAACACAAGAAATCAAATAAATCAAGCAATTCCAACAATTTTAGACTAAGACGGCCACTATGGTGTCTAAAGAGTCAGTACAAACCCTAATGGAATTTTATGTAAATATCGAACAATTAGGTTTTTACTTCGTGCAAGTTCCTCAGGTTTTAGAATGTCCGGATTATTGTAGATACAGCCCATATTACTAAAATAATATGCATAGCTGCAGAAGAAAATACTCAAAAAAGACAATTTACCATCCACTGTATATGATATATATCGTAATAACGAATTCAAATAGGACTATAGGTCTTAAAAAATGTTTTTCCCTATCGAATTTCCAATCTTGTGCCGAAATTTTCATAAATACTACAAAATGTTTGGTTCGAATAATTACTCAACAAGCTTTCAAGAACCTATAGGAAAACCCCTTGAAGTTTTGGTTTGTCGAGAATTTTTGCAAATATATTTTTTTCAATTGGCAAGGGTTCAAAAAGTCAGTATTCGTTACAAATTCTAAGATCTCTCCGGCGAACAGATCATAGCATCACATGCAAGAGAACTTTGAGACTGCAAAACTTAATATTGATTCAATTTGTATGTTGTTTATTATTACTTAATAAAACAAGATCTAAAATTGGTCTTCAATTACTTGCAATTTTCGGAACCGTATCTTCATCTTACTTTTCACAATAAGTTGTCCTAGTCTCATCGACCGATCCTTATGATAGATAGTTCTTGTCACAAAAATAGTGAACAGCAATTGCTGCTAGAACCAAAGATTTGAAGAGAAAGTATTGATAGGTTCAATAGTATTTGGCAGGCTGTGAAACTGATTAGAAGTAGTTTGAAATTAAGCATAGGGCTTTTTGTTTTTTTTTTGAAGTGTGTGTGTGTGTTTTATTTCATTGACTCACAGACTACTTGATTACACCAAAAAAGATCTAACCTTATATACACGCCTTATAACTGGCCACTGTCCGAGCCGATGTAACTTGAAGCTGACAAGAATACTTCAAGATGATTTAAGTTTTTCAGCAAAGGTCTACTAGAACCCTTTGAGATCTGGAGGCCAAAGCTCAGTACGGTAGTGCACTTTATTCGGTGTGTTATACCGCCCTGAGACAACGCCTTAAGTCAAACATTGGCGATAACTGCTAGCATTATTGTTGCGTCATGCAATATCTAGAGCAAAAAAGGGGGTATATCAAAACAGATATACAAGTTGGTCGCAGTGATGAAGATACTCGACATGGATAATAGGAACAAACATCTATCATATTTATCCGAGCAACTGTTAATTTCAAATTCGTAACATTTTGCTATCACCTTATCTTAAATCGTTATGTTTAATAACTGAATATTTTATCATTTAGTCTGAATAAACACTAATATAAGAAAGGAGGTAGTCAATAACACTCGTTGGATGTCACAATATTAACAAAGATTTATTATCATTTGGCTACAAATTCATTGAAATAATTTCAAATTATGACTATGATATAAAACTCGTGCTTTTAGTCTTTAAAGTTGATAACAGATGATAACAAAAGTAGGCAATGTTGATAACACAATTTGTTATGAAATATCAGCTGGGCCCTGAATGATGTATGTGAAAACATAACTAGTTACATTATGATGCCAAATTGTTATTAAACTTTGCTAGGAAAATATTCGCTTAGCAGCTCACGCTAGAGTTAATCATATCCACCAACGCCGTCGTATTTAGAAAACCCAACAAAATTTAAATTTTGTACTAGTTTCAAAATAAAATAGAATTTTTGCGGAAAACAATTCCTGCTATAAACATGATGACTGAAAACATAATTTTCTAATACACTTTTAGGACAATAAATCTTAAGGGAATCAACTTCAACAGAATTTCATCAGCATACCATAAAACATCTGCAAAACAGCTTATATAACTTCCATTTATCAAGGTGCTAACGATCATACGCACGAATATGACATTTTCAAACATTTATGATTCAAATGGAATTAAGATCAACTGGTTTTGGATCCTCTAAAATTTGCATTATATTGACTCTTGAAAATAATTAACATCGAATCTAGTAGGTATATGAATATCATACTTCATAAATCAAACAAAAAACAAAAACCTCGCCATGACTGTTTTTTTTTTTTTCAAAAACACTCATCCCAAAATTTAATCACAATCTTCTACTATTGAACTACCCGGGGTACGCTCATCCGAAGCCAATCACATAAACTCCAATCCCCGTGTCCTCCACCTATGTCGATAAAGCGAACATAAATTGTCAACATCATCGGCAGTGTCTTGCCGTGGCCCGGTGAACTCACCCTCTCGGAGCACTTGTCATTCCTAACCCCAAAGGCATCCGAACCACTCCGACCACCCAATTCAAGTGAACAGGTTAAACCGAACCGAAAATGGTCATCTATCTGTGCGGAGTGTGGAGATAGATGTCGGTGCTATTCTTCCCTGAGGCCATTCGTGTGCAGCCAGACGCAGTTTCGCGGCAATAAACATGTGCAAAAAGTTGCCACCTCCCGGCCCCCCGCCCAACAACGGCGTCTGAGGTCACACAATGCGAGCACGGTGCAATCGAACACCTCTGCTCTGCCGACTTGAATTTTATTAGTTTTGAAGCGTCGTCAATGAAGTCATCGAACGTTGCGCAGTCGAAGGGTGTACTGTGCAAGCAAATGACTTTTCTTCCACATTCCAACGGAGTTGAAACGACCTTTGCTGTTGGGATGCCTGCCATTCATCACTTCACGTAGCTTTTAGTTTGCTCGGCAGAATGTCATCCCAGTCGATATAATCCGGTCGCATTAATCAATTTTCCAACGCTTCGACAATCGACAATAAAAGTCATCGCCGTAGATCCCAAAGAGGCCCAATCTCGCTCGTTGCATGGTCGTCCGGTTTATCGGGAAGCCTTACCTGGTTGTTGGTGTTGAATAGATTCAGTTGACTTTCTTGCACCAGTCCGTTGACGCAGTACTCATTTGGTGTGCAAATTTTGTTCGGTTCGTAGCATGGAACCGTTTGCGGAACGGGATAGTCGTAGCCATGCGATGTGACGGTGGTCTTCTTGAAGAACGGCTGCACGTTGACACCGCTGGTAATGGTGTGTGTGCTAATTCCGGCACCAGAGTTCTCCTGGTGGCGTGTGACAGTGGAACCTCCGATTCCAGATGCTAGATTTGTGAAAATTAAGGGATTAGAAATTTTGGCACGTTATGCTGCTGGGAAGGTAGTAAATGAAAGCAAAGCCTTTAGAGGAAAGCTTGAATTACTTGGCGAGATAGGAGGCTGCCCTTGGTCGGTTCTTGTACCGGTTACATCGGTTCTGCTAGTTCCGAAGGTAGAAGTTGTAGCTGTGTTAGTATTAGTTTGGAAAGTTCTAGGAGGAGGCGGCGGCGGCGGTGGCTGCTGCTGCGTATTTGTAATGGTAGTAGCCGTATTAGTATTTCTAGAGATAGTAGTAGCTGTATTAGTATTAGAATAAACAGGTGGTGGCGGAGCTGGACCGGGCACTGGAGCTATACCGGTTGTTGATGTTGCGGTAGTTTTGCGGAATGTACTTGTCGTTGTTACACCACCGGAAATACCCGGTTGTCCCGGTGGAGGACCTCCTTGAGAGGTAACCTGATTGGTGGCCGTAACGGTGTTGGTCCTTGCACCACCGGCAACAATGTTTGTACCTACTGCTTGCGTATTGGTATTTTGGCCGAATTGATTTGCTTGCCCTTGCACACCGGAGGTTCTGGTGGTGGCTGTCGAAGTTCTTGAGATGGTCGTTCCAAAACCACTGACACCTCCCACGCCTTGGCTTGCGATGCCTTGACCTGCAATGCCTTGACCTGCAACGCCTTGGCCCACAACGCCTTGGCCTGCAGTACCGGTTTGTGTACCAACTGTTCTAGATGCAGTAGCCTGAACCGATGTCGTGGTTCCACCAGCGCCAAACTGACCCGCTTGTCCAGCAGACTGTGCCGTAGTTTGTCCAGTGGCTCCACCAAAAGTTCTGGAAGCAGTAGCCTGAAAACTGGACTGAGAAGTTCGCGTAGCGCCAAATGCTCCTGCAGACTGTCCAGCTACTCCTCCAACTTGTCCGGCTGCTGCCCCAGCCTGTCCTGCCTGCCCTGCAGCCCCAGCAGCGCCATCCTCTCCGGTGCCACCGGCAGCCGGAGGAGTCTGAACGCCACCACCAATTTTAGTAGCCTTGAAAGGAGAGTCCGGCGCAACCCACCAGAAAGTAGTTTGTTTCTTTTGATCATGCGGAATAACATCAGTACCATCACCACCCGGAGCTTGACGTTTGGAAATTAATTTACTTCGGTACTGTGAGGCAGCACGGAAACCTGACCAACCGAAAGGACTTCCGGCTGATAGTTGAGTTGAGCTGATGTTAGCCCTATACAGAGCAGGCCTACAAAGGCCCTCGTTCGGAGGTTCATCTGTGGAGTAAAACAAAACAAACACGGTTGTTAGTATTATTCTTCGACTACCCAACTCGAGCTTATCATCATATCCGAAAGTTAACGTAAATTCTTGAGTGCTTCTTGTTTCGCACGCTTACAAATAATTAGCGGCTTAGTTGGGATAGTCATCAAGTGCAAGAAATCCATTAAACGCTTAGATAATGGGCTTTGCATAGTTTTTCCCACCGTGGATCCAATTCTTCATGCCGACCAACCGACCGACCTTCGCGAGTGCAAGCGAGCATGTTCATGTGTGATGATGATTTATCGTGCGAAACTGCCATGTCTTGGGGATTTTTGATGTGCTGTGCTCAGCGCAGTAGGCTAACCTTGAACGCAAACCACTTCGTGTGCGATGGATTAAAACAATGATTAATAAAAAACAAAAGATCAATCTAATCAAACGGATATTTATCAGCTAATTTGTCATCGTCTGATACGGGTTCACAAATAAATCAGGATTGGAATTAGCGCTGGACCTCGCGAGGTAGACGCTACGGGCCATTCGAAGGCCTAATTAAGTCGGAATAAAACTAACCCCATAATCTTTGGAAGGAATGTTGTCGGACACCCTCTAATAGAAGCAAATAACTCACGTGAGCCCTTCGACAAGGTCACGTCTAGGACAGTAACAAATTTGTTTAGAGCTATGTCGTAAACAAAGCGCATCATGTCCGTTGTTTCGAGAACTGAACTGGGACGGCTGAATCTAGTTTTGACACAGGCGTGCTGAGAGGTGTGATAAAGGAGGGAAGCGGAATTGGAGATTTTTACTTAGGAAGCAATATACGTTGAACAATATCAATTCTATCATAGAAGCTCGTTTTGTGAAGGTGTGGATTTTTTACTTGTTTTCAACAACATGGTTTATCATGAATGCATTTGACAAAAAAAAAAGTTTTTGCTATTCATAAGAATGAGGTTTGAAATTTTATTACTCCAATTATTGATTTCCGTGATCAATACACAAAGCGCAACAACATCTTTCTATGTATGCAACATATAAATCTCGTTGAATTTCAGATGAATGCAGAATGTGTGATTCGTAAAACCTGGCTCTGGCTACTAATTCTTTGCAGCTTTATCAGATTAGTGGAAAGTTAATACTTAAATATCTGCATGAATCTAGCGTCGCTTGTTGTAATAAAGACAGAAACAGTAGTTAAGTAGAACTTGACTGGGAATATCTCAAGCTTTCTTTCAAAAAAAATTCTAAAGATATTCTGGAAAAATCAAATGAAACTTTCTACGTTCTACGGGAAAAAGAAAATCTATAACAAACAAAAAACTTACACCTCAAAATTCGGTGAGATTTCACATAAACTTGACATTTCTAAAATAAATTAAAATGTTTGAAAATCCTCATATTGTTGATCGGCAGATTTTTGAGAAGGTGTTTGTAAAACTAATTACTCGTCGTTAGAAAAAAAAAAAGTCCTCAGTAGCAGCATTATTTCAAAGTTCTTCACCTGTCAAATTTAAATAATAATTAATTTTTACTCTTCCATAAGAGTCATCCGTTATAACTTGCATTTTAATTCATTTATGTATAGATGCTCTTGATTATTGCAACATATGACAATTTCCAAGAGTGCAATGAGCGCTTAACCCACACTAATAAAGTTTTCACTTGTATCGAACATCTTCGAGATCTATTCCAAACATTTCGATCGCTATATGTAGCATGAACAAAATATTTGTATCATTGAGCAAGTGTCAAGCCTAAATCAGCTTTGTTGGATGCAATATTGCAGCGTATTGCAATTTCATTGCTAACGCTTTTTCTGGCTTGATATTGAACAAATGGAAATTTTACACATCTGTTGATATTCATAATTTACCAAGGCCAAATAACCTATTCACATTACCAGCATATAACTTAATATGACGTTTATTGCTATCAACATTTAAGCGCCTTGTTTTCACTGAAAATAACAAATAACACATGACATTTGATATCAATACACCCAATGTCAAGTAGAAAACAGTTTGGAAGAACAACTTCTGTTGAAAGATTTTAATAGAATTCTAGAAGCGTTCCAAAACTACTCTGCAAGTATTCCAGAACAAATCAAGAAACATCAACAAATTGTTTTGGCATCATCACAGATTTTTTTGAGAAAAATCCCAAAAAAAAATAAGCCTTACTCTCTCGATATTTCAAAACAGTTAAATCTACAACTTGTTTTCAAAAAGCAAAAGCATCTTTGGTAAATTCCATAACTTTTTAAGAATTTGAATTGTTATTCTTTTGAAAAACCACAATAATTTTCAGGGATAGTTTCCAATGTCAATTTCCTGGAGCTACTCTGGAAATATACCAGAACTATTGTTGAAGCATCCATGAATAATTCTGAGCCATTGAAGAATTGTCTTGGCAGCATTAACTACCCTGTCCAAGAACCTTTTTTAAAACATTTCCGAAATCATGTTAAAACACCTCTAGAAGCATCCCACAACGATTCTGGAAGAAGTATACTAATGGTAGTATATCAGAAATATTCTGGAAACATTCAATACAAGTCCAATAAACTTCTTGCACATAGATAAAATCTGTATCCATATTAAAATTTCACTGTGGTATAGCTGAGAGGCTATGATGAAAAAACACTATGATTTATGTTAACATTTCATGTTAAGTATTCAAGATGGCGACAAAAGAAACCGAGAAGTGACAAAAACATTGGACGCGCTGATCCTGTCATGGACCGAAAGGTGAAAAGGATATTAACGCAAAACCCAAATCTCTCCATTCGAATGGTGGCTCGTAAAATAAGGATGTCGCATGGTTTTGTCCAAAAATCAAAAACAACGTTTGGGACTTAAGTCGTACAAAGTAAAAACAGTTCCGAATCGGAATGACAAACAGAACTTGGCAGCAAAATCACGGGCACGACGTTTGTACTGCGAATATTTGACGAAGTTTTCCTGCGTTGTTATGGACGATGAAACTTATGTCCTGGAGGATTTCAAGCAGCTTCCAGGGCTGGCTTTTATTCTGCTATGGCCAGAAATGCTACAGCTGAGCATTTCAGAACGAAGAAGGCATCGAAATTTCCCAAAAAATACTTTGTGAGGCAAGCAATTTGCACGTGTGGCAAAAAGAGTAAATCTTTCGTCACTACAGGCACAATCTACAAGAAGATCTATCAGAAAGAGTGTCTGCAGAAGCAATTGCTACCCTTCATCAAAAGTCACAAAGAAAAACCTTTGTTCTGGCCCGATTTGGCATCATGCAACTGTGATGGAGTGGTACCAAGCAAATCAAGTGAACATTGTACCAAAAGCCTCAAACCTGCAAAATTGCCCAGAGCTACGACCAATCGAGAGATATTGGGCTCTGATGAAGCGGAAGCTTTCTGGAAAGAAGCAAGGAATCAAAGACATCAAACATCAATTCCAGCAAATTTGGAAAAAGACGACTTCTACGATTTCTGAAGAGTCTATACAAACCCCAATGAACGGAGTTAAGCGCAAAGTTCGAAAATTGTTTGCAAATACCGAATAACTATGTTTTGTCTTGACGAATTGTTAAATCACATCCCATAAATCTGAAATAAACAACTACGGCGGAAATATATGTTAGCCTCCTAGCACGAGTTCAGATCGACGGTGATGAAATCGAGGTAGTAGACGAATTCGTGTATCTGAGCTCATTGGTGACCACCGATAATGGCACCAGCAGAGAAATACAAAGGCGCATTATGGCTGGCAATCGTGCCTGCTTTGGACTCCGAAGGACGCTGAGATCGAACAAAGTTCGCCGAACCACAAAGTTGACCATCTACAAGACGTTAATTAGACCGGTAGTTCTCTACGGCCACGAAACATGGACATTGCTGGTGGAAGACCAACGCGCCCTTGAGTCTTTGAACGGAAGGTGCTGCGTACCATCTACGATGGAGTGCAGATGGAAGACGGAACGTGGAGGAGGCGAATGAACCACGAATTGCACCAGTTGCTGGGAGAACCTCCCATCGTACACATCGTCAAAATCGGTCGTCTACGATGGGCTGGACATGTCGTAAGAATGTCGGACGACAGCTCTGTGAAAATGGTTCTCGAAAACGAACCGACGGGTACAAGAAGAAGAGGCACGCAATGAGCAAGGTGGATCGATCAAGTAGAAGGCGACCTGCGAACCCTCCGCAGACAGCGAGGCTGGCGAGTGACAGCCATGGACCGAATAGAATGGAGACAACTTCTGTGTACAGCAGAGGCCACGCCGAGCCTTAGCCTGATTGGTAAAGGTAAGGTAAGACGGAAATATAATGCGAAATTTATGTTTCATTCATGTTTTGAGGTGTCCGGATTGTTTGCTGATGCAGACCTTAAAAAGAAACATTGAATTATCTGCGTTATCTAATGTACATTGAAAGATAATGCTAGATTTGGCAAAAAATTATAGAATATTTCATGTTAATTTAAAACATAAAAATGCCTGAATCTAGCTTGTTGTATGGAAAGATTACAAACGT